>JACDJE010000207.1:1468007-1502574 GCA_016647715.1 Pavo muticus | reverse complement strand
TCAGGATACTCCACATGCCCATAAGGGGCAGTAAACGGAACCAGAACATTAACTCTTTAACTCCTACTGGTTCACATGATGTTCTGATGTGGAATACTGATCACAAAAGAAAATTCACCAAACCACAACAGTTTGTCTTGAGGTGATTAAGAGAATCATTTTGGTAGCCCAATCTGAAGACAAATTTTGACAGTTTCCAATCATTCTGTAAGTGCAGTTATTTCTGACTTGGGAGAGGCTGGCTATGAGATGTGGGTAATGATGGTATCCATAGTGATTACTTGGAAAGCAGCAGGAGTTGATAAGGTTTTCTGAGATTTTTGTCTGGATAAATTGTACAAAAAACACTCTGGGATGTAATATTTCTCAAACAGCAAAATACTGTTTTTTGAATGTTCTCAGAATTACTCTAGTAAATATATTTTCTATGTAGGAAAAACTAAATAACTTAAATCTTAGGATGATTTGCAGAGCTGTATTTCTCTGCCATATTTTGCTGACATGGTATATATTCCCACTTGTGTTAGAACACACTAATGCTGCTCTGAATTAAGAATCACATTTGATTTTCCCTCATTTTAGCCATTTATCTTTTTAAAGACGACCATTAAGGTGGAAGGCTATGATACACAATTAATGCTTTCCAAATTGCCACTTAGAATTGGTTTTCAGTCCAAATCTCAGGACACATGTCAGAACAGCCCACTCTGGTTGCCTTCCAGGTCCTTCATGAGAGAAGTATCCCAGATTCCGATGTATGATCTGCTCTGGCTTAATCTCTCTGGTCAGCCTAAATCACAATCTCAGAATCTGCAAATTCACATGGTTGACTAATTAATTAGTAGGTAGATTAGTCTGAGGTTATTGTGCTGTTAATGCATGTGTCAGTGCTATATGATTGATTTGTTTTGTTTTGATCCTAGAACATGCAGGAATGGGCTAGGGTGTTAGAAGGTAAGGTGGCCTGTGAGAGCTGGTCGGCATTTAAACAGCTCTTCTTCCAGGCTCAGGATCGGTGCGTCCCTGTGAGCAAGAAATCAGGAAGGGGTGGCAGGAGACCTGTGTGGATGAGTAAGGAGCTCATGCGCAAACTCAAAGGGAAGAAGGAGGTCCATGAAAGGTGGAAAAAGGGTCTGACCACTTGGGAAGAATATAGGAATGTTGTTAGGGCCTGCAGGGATGCGACGAGGAAGGCTAAAGCCCACCTGGAATTGAACCTGGCAAAGGAGATAAAGGATAATAAAAAAGGCTTTTTTAAGTATGTTAACAGTAAAAGGAAGACTAGGGAGAATGTGGGTCCCCTGCTAAGTGAGGGGGGTGTTCTGGTAACGGGGGATGCTGAGAAGGCGGAGATACTGAACGCCTTCTTTGCTTCTGTCTTCAGTGAAAAAGCTCTCCCTCAGGAATCCCAGACCCTGGAGGTTACTGAGAGGGTCTGGGGAATGGAAGACTTCCCTTTAGTCAGGGAAGAGGCGGTCCGAGAGCACCTAGGCAACACCAATGTTCATAAATCCATGGGACCCGATGGGGTGCATCCACGGGTGCTGAGGGAGCTGGCAGAGGTGATTGCTGAACCGCTCCCTATCATCTTGGAGAGGTCTTGGAGAATGGGGGAGGTGCCTGAAGACTGGAGGATAGCCAATGTCACTCCGGTCTTCCAAAAGGGCAAGAAGGAAGATCCAGGTAATTACAGGCCAGTCAGCCTCACCTCTGTCCCTGGAAAGGTGATGGAACAGCTTGTGCTGGATGCCATCTCCAGACAATTGGAAGAAAAGGAGGTTATCAGGAGTAGCCAGCATGGGTTCACCAGGGGGAGGTCATGCTTGACCAACCTGGTAGCCTTCTATGATGTTGTCACTGGCTGGGTGGATGGGGGGAGAGCAGTGGATGTAGTCTACCTTGATTTCAGCAAGGCGTTTGATACTGTCTCCCACGACATCCTTATAACAAAGCTGAGGAAGTGTGGGATAGATGAGTGGACAGTGAGGTGGGTTGAGAACTGGCTGACTGGCAGAGCACAGAGGGTCGTCGTTGGCGGTGCAGAGTCTGGTTGGAGACCTGTAACTAGCGGTGTTCCTCAGGGGTCGGTGCTGGGTCCGGTCTTGTTCAACATCTTCATCAATGACCTTGATGAGGGGATAGTGGCCACCCTCAGCAAGTTTGCTGATGATACGAAGTTGGGAGGATTGGCTGACACGCCTGAAGGCTGTGCTGCCATTCAGCGAGACCTGGACAGGCTGGAGAGCTGGGCGGTAAGAAACCAGATGAGGTTTAACAAAAGCAAGTGTAGAGTCTTGCACCTAGGGAGGAATAATTGCATGCAGCGGTACAGGTTGGGGGATGACCTGCTGGAGAGGAGCTCTGCAGAGAGGGACCTGGGTGTCCTGGTGGACGACAGGTTGGCCATGAGCCAGCAGTGTGCCCTTGTGGCCAAAAAGGCCAATGGCATTCTGGGCTGCATTAAAAAGAGCGTGGCCAGCAGGTCGAGGGAGGTGATCCTCCCCCTCTACTCTGCCCTGGTAAGGCCTCATCTGGAGTACTGTGTCCAGTTCTGGGCTCCCCAGTACAAAAAAGACAGGGATCTCTTGGAAAGAGTCCAGCGGAGGGCCACAAAGATGGTGAAGGGCCTGGAGCATCTCCCCTATGAAGAAAGGCTAAGTGAACTGGGTCTGTTTAGCCTTGAGAAAAGAAGACTGAGAGGGGACCTGATCCAGGTCTATAAATATCTAAGGTGTGGGGGGCAAAGTGGCGGGGCCAGACTCTTTTCAGCAGTGTGTGGAGACAGGACAAGGGGAAACGGCCAGAAACTGGAGCACAGGAAGTTCCGCACCAATGTGCGCAAGAACTTCTTTACGGTGAGGGTGACGGAGCGCTGGAACAGGCTGCCCAGGGAGGTTGTGGAGTCTCCTTCTCTGGAGATATTCAAGACCCGCCTGGATGCCCACTTGTGCGACCTGGTATAGGGAACCTGCTTTGGCAGGGGGGTTTGACTTGATGATCTCTGGAGGTCCCTTCCAACCCCTATGATTCTGTGATTCTGTGAATCCCCTTCTGCTCTATGCAATTTAACATTGGCATTGAATTATAGAATCATGGAATCATAGAATGGCCTGGGTTGAAAAGGACCACAATCATCATCTAGTTTCAACCCCCCTGCTATGTGCAGGGTCGCCAACAACTAGATCAGGCTGCCCAGAGCCACATCCAGCCTGGCCTTGAATGCCTCCAGGGATGGGGCATCCACAACCTCCTTGGGCAACCTGTTCCAGTGCTTCACCAGCATCAGCTGGGATTCCAGAGATCTGTCCTGTTACTTGACTGAATTGTGGGAAGAGTAGGAAACAGATGTGTTTTTTGAAGTAATCTTTATAGCAGAGTGATATGCTCCACATCTTGATGCATCAGAATATAAATCAGGGTGAGAAGTAGACAAATATTTTGATAATTCAGCAATATTTGCAAAATCATGTATTTATTTATTTGCAGTGGAAATCTGTGGAGATTGAAGTCCTGTATTTATATTACTCCCGAGCTTAATGAATAAAGCTCGTCTTTGCAGAAAACAAAACTTTATGGGGATTTTGTCTGAAGGAAGGCTTAAGAATTTTCAGCACTTTCTGTCTTGGTCCTGTATTATTTGGAGAGCAGCAGTATGTATATTGATGAGTGTGTGATATTTTAATAATACTTCTGATGAAGGCTGTGCACAAGTGCCTTGTTGAAAAGTATTTTTAAGGTTCTCTTTCTAATCAGTATGGTATCATTCCTTTCATTAAACTGATAGACAATTTAGCATCCATTAGCAGTGCTAATGCAGTAATGTTTTTATTTTTTCTGAGGCAAAGTATGGTTTACACTGACTTGTACTCAGCATGGTAGAACAGTATAATTCCTTTTTACTGAGTATTATAAGTACAGCCCATTTGGAATTTGTAACATAATAGCCAATGCTATGATTCTGCTTTTCCCTCACATCTGAAAATAGATAATTAGCTAACTTCAGATGAGAAATGGGAAAATATATGCAGACTACTAGTACAAGTATTAACTTTTTATATTAAATTCAGTTCCTCTTCATAATTTGAAAGTCACAGAGATGCAGCTAAGGATAATCTTGAAAATATTGATGTGCTATGATGGATGAAAGAGCTCTACAACCTGAACTCTTACACTTCTGTAAACCAAGTCACTTATCACAAATTGTTTTACTTGAGCAGATGGTAATGGAAAACCTAATAGTGCAGCTCCTGTTATGTAAGAAAAGGTTACTTGTTTCAGTAAAATATCTCATAAATTAAAATGAAATAGGACTATCTAGAGCTGTCTTCTTCCAGCATCTTAACTCTTTTTTTTGAAAGACCAAAATAGATCTTGACTTCATAGGTCTAGCCACTGTTTTTACAGATGCAACTGAAGCAGATTTGATGTCAAGAGATTTTATTATTCATAGTAAAGATTCACATCTGTGAATCAAGCTTCAGCAAATTTAATTGTTTTTATATTTAGCTCTGTCATTTTTAGAGGGAAATAGGAGGTTGGATGGATGGAGGTGACTTGGTGTTTGGAAAATCTTCTCTTGAAACTTCATAATAACCGTACAAAGGATGTTCGTAGTTGTTCACTGTAGTGCTGGCTTTCTTGTTCAGTGGCCACTATTTCAACCTACATTGTGCATGTTACAACAGTAGTTTTACATTAAATGCTCAAAATATCAGCTTGAAAAGTGAAATACGTTACCAGAATGAAACCTGGGTGCTTCTGTGGAATAGTGTAAGCCCAGGTATTCTGAAGTACTTAAAACAGAGGACATTTTAAGTCATATTATAATACCATCATTTTTTTTCTTACAGTGCTTGTTAATATTCTCTCCTTTATGTTGTTGGGTATCAAGAAGCACAGAGAGTTAAGATAAACACATAGTTTTGTAATCTGATAGTGTGTTGCTGAGAAAATCTCAAATACAGCATGGAATCCTGGCTCTTTGCCTGTTTTTGCTGCCTACCCTACACAGCCACATCCTTGTTAGGATCCAGGAGTCATCTTCTGGTCAATCATATTTAACCACTGTATTGATAATTTAGACTATATACCAGCATTTTTGCCATTCCTTTCCCAGAGCGTAACCTTCAGCAGAGAGGTTATACACACCACTCTCAGAATGCCATGGAGTTGGCACAGCTTTGGGATCTTGTACTGAGAGGGAAGACTTTGTGAGCATGTAATTTTATTATGAATCTTTTATTGAGGAAAGCCTATGTGCTTTTTGCAGCTGTGATCCACATTTGCCTTGTGCAATGTGCTTTAGGAGACAGCTACTGTACCTTGTCAGCTTGCATTGTTACAGTATTCACAGCAAAATGTTTTGCTACTATCACTCTATTGCAAAAAATTCTCTCTAATGGATTAAATCCTTTCTAAGCATTTTTTTTCTTTAAGTATAACAAAGTGAATATGGATTAATAAAGGTCACCGCTGATTATTTTGCTTAATAATACCGTAGTAGGATTTGGGGACTAGATAAAGAAATTACAATGCATTCCCAAGATCTGAAGGCGAGTATAGGCAAAATACTGGCATAAAATCAAACAATTTTTCATTAAATGATAATTTGGAGTATCACATGATCACCCATTGCTATTGTGCTACATAATGGTAGCTACAGAACATCAAATCATTTCCCGCAGGGCCCATATCTGATGGAGATACAGGTCAGCATATAAATCACTGTAACGGTAACTTTTGATGGGGATGACTACATGAGTGTTGCTTGTTTAAATTGCCTATAACCTGCAGTGCTCATTCTCCTGTCCCTGCAGTGATAGGTAGTCAACCTGCAGTTTCGCTTAAAAAATGAATAATGGAGAGAAGTCAAAAGATGGACCTGAGCTTTGAAGGAACAAAAGATATAAATTCCCATCTTCAGCATGGAAAATTTTAGATACTAATGACAATATAAACTTGAGATACATATTGTAATGTGACCTATATCCCATGAACTTTGGGAAACAGTTGCAGACATTTGAAAACAGAAATAATCTCTGGTTAATAGGCTATTATATGAATGTGTGCTTAGACTACAAAATTTAGCTGCCTTTCTGAGAAATATATCAACATGAGACATAGTTGTTTTTGTTTTGTTTTCATTTCATTTTGTTTCTTTTCCCAGTGGAATTAAGGAGTTACATGACCGTAGAATTGGTTCTAGTTGGAAAACAGATCTGTAACATATAGAGCTAAATGGCCCCGGTTCCCTGAGAAAAGTGTTTCACCTGTAGTGGATGTAGATTCCCTACTCCATAGTAAACATTGTGGCCTAAATCTGAGTTCACAAGTTATCCCCCAAAGCATAGACAAATACATTCATTAAGTGCAAATTTGAATGTGGATAGGAAAAATGTCAGCAATTATTTTGTACTAGAAAAGCCTTGGTGTAGTGTTACACCTGTCCCATACTGGTTGGATTTTTGTGAAAACCTGTGCTGATGACTGTGCCTGGATTAGCAGAGGAAATTGAAGGCACCTTGATATCCTGAAGAGAGTGTGAGAAACAAGATGAGTGAGACTTACCTGAGACTTGAGAGATTGGGTCTGTTGTTTTTGAGAGTTTGCACGGATTTACTATTTCTTACCATTCACCAGCACTGATAAGCACCACTCAAAACAAATAAATAAAATAATATATATACGATCTTCAATTTCTTGTTTTATCCTGTTTAAACTCCTTCTTGGTAATCTGGCATTTCTTATTCAGAGCTTGTTTTGCAGGTGAGAACAGTTCAGCTTCTCACTGGCTTGCAATGATAGCGTTCAGTCAGCGTGGTGCCACAAGAGGTTGTTCAGGCACGAATCTGCATTGTTCTCTTCTGCTCTCTTCCTTGCTGGCTGCAGCAATTGTAACAGCCTGAATCACACCTAGCCTTTCATTATTACCCACTGCCTCCCTACAAAACATGCCCATGAGAGTTTGCAAAGTCACATTCATAGCTCTAAAGTACTTAAAACTCTTCCTAGTGATAAGCCTTGAAAAAGATGCTCAGAACACAAGGCTTAGTAGAACGAGGCTTCTCTGTAGGAATGGATTTAGCATCTGAAATTTGTGGGAAGCGTGAAACGTGATGATGCATTTGGGAATTTCTAGTGCTTAGCAATTTGCAAACCACATCTCTAGTATATGATGAGTATGAATGAAATTAATGGAATTACTTTCTGTTTATGATGGTGGAAATGAGGGCAGTGCATAGTTCATTTGAATGAATTTATCATAAATCATAGAATCATGAAGGTTGCAAAAGACCACTAAGATCATCTAGTCCAACCATCAACCCTTCTCCGCCATGCTGCTAAACCATGTCCCAAAGTACCACATCTACCCTTTTCTTTCTGTGGGCAGCCTGTTCCTTGTTTGACGTCTCCTTGAAAATCACTGAGTTCTCATCTAAGGGTTAAAAAAAGAAAAAGAGTTCTAAAAATGCTCAGCAATTCTCAGCACTCAAAGTGGCCAGTCTGGTTTTCTCAGCTGTGTTTATTTATTTTTATTGTGGTTGCACCTACATGCAAAATATGATTGAGCTTGGAACTGTCCAGATGTGAAACAGAGACAGTCTAGCCCTGGGCAACTTGTAATCAAGCTCACAGAGGAGTACAGATGTGTTGTAGCCTTTTGAAAACTTAAATAGGGCTGTAGGCATGTTGACCACATTTTAGATGGTGGGATCCTATTGCTGCTTAGTTCATGAACTCAAACTTCAGTGCTATTTCTGCATCTCCAAGCAGCACCTTGATAGACAAGAACTGACAAATTTTAGTTATTACTTTCTGAAATGTTTGATTTAGGATCCTTTGGTTCTGTATAAACGTGCAGTATTGTTTAGTAATCAAACGGAGGTATTTCACAAAGCACAAAGGTCTGTTTGAAGGCAATTTGGGAAGGCTAGCCATCCACCTGGGCAATCTTTCTTCTTGATTGAGGCTGTGAGGCTTCTTTTTTTCCCCAGTTGTGGCTTGGGGTTCTTTTTGGTCAGTGTAGCTTCTTTGATGTCTTTTATGCCTCATAGGCATTTGCTTTCAGTAGCAGTAAATGAGTAATAGCCAAACTCTACAAACTTTTTTCTTGTCTGCTTATTAATTCTCTAAAAGAAATGCCTAGGAGCAAGCTGATGGAGTGAGGTAGATTTCAATGTGAGACACTGTCAGGGAAGAGAGTAAATAACTTTTTTCTTCTGTGTGTGTGTAGGTTTTTGGGTTTTTCTTGTTGTTGTTTTGGTTTGGT
The DNA here is from genome assembly GCA_016647715.1 of Pavo muticus. NCBI lineage: Eukaryota > Metazoa > Chordata > Aves > Galliformes > Phasianidae > Pavo > Pavo muticus. The sequence continues at coordinate 1,494,305 of JACDJE010000207.1, read as the reverse complement.
TTTTTTGCCCTGCCTGTCACTGAACTGTTTAACTTGCAATAAATTACCAAGAACTGTTAGTGAATTAGTATGCCACCTGGGACAGGCAGTTGATTATTATGTGATTTCTGTTTACTTCTCTGGAATGGGCTGCAGTCTCAGATGAGTGCTTCTTTCAGGAAACTCACTTGTATAAATGACAAAATGCCCTTTTTTTTTTTTTTTCTCAATACGGATTATGGTGAGAGTTTTTAATTAATTTTTAATTATGTTAAAAAAGCTCTTCATAACTCCTAGTGTTGTTTTATGGCTCATCCTTCCTGGCTAACTCACGCTGTACAGCCTCTACCTAATTAGTTGTGTTGTATTGCAGTGAGTTTGGTTCTGACAAGTTTTTAGGAACTTTATCTCAAATGCAATTGGTATAGAAGACCATACATCTTCTTGTGCTTTTTAACAGTGACTGTGGTACAGGGCTACAATGAATTAAAAGATAAGAGGTGAGGGACAAGGTTTCCCGAAGATATATACTCTAAAGACATTCATAAACAAACATAAGAAAACACAAGAACAGAAAGCAAATGTTGCTGTTTTAATGAGAAAAGATTACTTGGAGAAGGATATGTAAATAAGCATTCCTAATTGTTATAACTGGCACTAGGAAATTGAGGGTAAAATATTGTCCTTCTAATTTAGGAAATCTGACAGAGATATTGCTTCATCAAAATGCTGAGGTTTGGACTAAGGGGTAATCTGCCTCGCTTTACCCAGGCATCTAGCCTTCTTCAGCAAGATACACAGCAATTGTTTGGTGGCTCCATCTAGTTGCGTTTTTTTTAAGGATAGATCAAGAGACACCCACTGTGCAGGCTGATGGTAAACTTGTGAAGAAGTTCAACAAAGGCAAACACAAAAATAAATGAATCTAGTAAAGGGGTACAAGAACTTCAGTGAGCTGTACTAAGGGGGCAGATTGGCTAGACGGTAGCTCTGCAGGTAAGATCTGGTGGGTCCTCACTGAACACCCAGGAACGCAGCTGAGTGCCTTTGCAACAAAGATAGACACATTTGGTTTGGAAAGAATGTAGCCAGCAGGTCCAGCGAAATAATACCTTGTTCAGTGGATTTGGGACTGTACCTGGAACAGCTCATCCAGTTTTGGGCTCCCCAGGACAAGAGAGGCATTGGCATAGTGGATGGAGCTTGGCAGAAGGATCTGGGCTTGCTCAGCCTTAAAAAGATTTGATGGAGATCTTATTGCTATCTTAAACTGTGTATATCTGAAGTTGGAGACTGTTCTCAGAGATATGGACCTGGAAGGAGAGGCAGCAACACAAACTGGAAAATAGGAAATTCCAGCAGCTTGAAGGGAAACAAATTTATATGATGAGATCAAACACTGAAACAGACTGTCCAGATTGTGAGATCTCTACCCTTAGAGGTGCTCAGGATTCAAGGAGTCATAGCCCTGATATATCTGCTCTGCCTGGCCTTCCTGCAGGAGGAGGTTGAGCTGGATGACTTCTTGAAGTCCCTTCCGACCTATGTGTTTCTATCAATCCCTATTCTCTGGGCGTTTGAGGAGTTATCTGCACGCCCTACCCATTAGCACAGCAGACGATTTGAAGAGCAGAGGTGAAGGAAAGGGAAACATGGAACACCTGAAGTTCTTATCCAGTAATAAGAACATGCTCATTTGAAAGGAAAGAAAGGGAAAGGCTGTGAAAACACAAAACTTGCATGTCAAAGAATTACTTACGCAACATCTGGGCAGTATCCATCAGTGTTTACCAAACGCTGGAACTGCATCTGCCAGAACAATAGCTAATTACCAACTGACATTAATTGTTTTCATCCTTTTTGTTTAGCCTAGGTTATTTAAGAATGCCTGCTCAGATCCAAAGGCACACAGGTCTGTGTTTTGTTTGCTGTGTATGTACATGCCAGCTGACCAACAGATTTAATCAAAACCATACACATCTGCAAAACTGAGATTAGAAATCTGTTCTGGAGCAGTGAGGTTTTTTTCCTCTCATGAAAGTTAACTGTAAGATACTGAGACCACTGGAAACATCAGTATGATGTGGTGTTAATGTACAGTAAATTTATTATTCAGGCATAATAATTGGTGCTTTAAATGGAAAATTTGAAGTTACATCACAGTAGGTAATTTTTTTCAAAAGTCAGAATAGCTCCTAGTATTAACATGAAGTTTTTTTGTAATGCTTATGTCATTGAAGGGGGAGGAGAGGAGGGAAGAGTTGCTTTTTTTCTTTAATTACTCCTATAATTCATTTTGCTTATTGGGGCTGATTCTGTTAGCTCCATATATACCTCCAATATATTCAGAATAATCAAATGACTTATAAGGTATCGGGCACTTGCTGCTAATAGAATCAAAATATGAACAATGTGGGGATTTTGGAGAAAACAGCAGAGATTTTTCTTTCTTCCTCTGTTGAAATTGTTCTTGCCAATATATCTTATTTGGTGTTTTGTTCTCCTGTTCTTGAATTTCTTTATTTCTGCAATTCTTCCGTCTCCCTTTCAGCACTGGTTGTAAGCACAGAAATAATTTTATTCCCATCCTGTTGGTGTTGATGTTATAGGTAAAGAAACTGTGATATATGTAAAGTCTGATATGAAATTCACATTATAGCCTTGATTACTAAAACAAAATCTTCCTAGTTGCCAGCCCAGTGGTAAGACCAAAGTCTATTTTGTATTCTGCTTTCAAGGGGGTCAGTACCAGAGTCTGCAGAACAAGCAGTTTGTGAAGTTCCTGCTGACTCTGATAACAGAATTGTTACCCTTAGACTAACCTCAGCCTGAGGTTTTTAGAGGTCTGTTTAGCTTTCTAACTTAGAAGAAAAAATATCCGTATCACTTGGGTTTACTTTTTCAGTGGCAGCCATATCTCAGTGGCAGCTGAATCTCTTTAGCAGTACGTTGTTAATCACAGCATTTGACTTTGAAGATACCAAGACTCATGTTCCTGCAACAACATGTGATTGCTCTAACAAAGTCAGTGTCTTTATCCCAACAAATATTTTCTTCTACGTGCATATGGGGTCCCCATATGGCCCCAGAAGAAATATCTTCTCCTAAGGCCCTCATGGGCCTTAGGAATCATGCCAGTAAATTTGTTTTGTAAGTTGTCTGTAAAACCTGTCAGTTATGGCAAAATGATGCTTTTCAATAGAAAAGAAAAAGTTTTATACATTGTCTTTCAAAAGCTCCAATCAACACCTATACTAAGTACACATGGAGAAAACTAGCACAGTGAGTACCAGATTTGTGCAATTTTTAAAACCCTACCTTAATATAAAATGGGTGTTTTACAAAAATCTAAACCCTGATGGAGAGAGTTTTGTTATCTACAGTGCTGCTAGAATCAGGCACAGCAGTGCTGTATGCTTCTGAATATAAAAGCTCTATTCTTCAGTGAAGTCCTTTTTCGATTAATGAGATTTGCCCTAATGAGACCAAAAATTACTTTAAAAGACATTTCCTTTCTGCTTTTCAAGGGCTTTTTTCCAGTCCATTTGGACTGGATATCAAAGATAAGGGGAAATATTTCAATAGCAAGAGATTTTATAATTAAGCTTTGTATCCTACATAATGGAGATACAGCCAAATTCAAGTGAAAAATAATTACTGTTTTTCCAGAGCTTGCTTCTGCTGCTCTGCCTTCCTTTCTTCTCCCTCTTGTGTTTTCCCCTTCAAAACCACATAATCAGCTGTGGCTTATGTATGAAAGACTTGCTCAGTGCAGCTCTTTCTCCAAGGTTTCCTATTTTCTCCCGTGGTTTAGAAAAGAAGAGTTGTTCAGTCTTTAACTACACCCAGTTTTCCGTTAAGGAGAGCACCTACAGTTCTTGAAAGGAAGCAGGTGCTTCCTCAAGGGTAAGGTCTTTAATAACTTACTTCATATTGCCACTTACCCCTTTAGATACAGGAACAGACAGTTCAAAATATGATGCAAGACACCTCTGTGACATTTAGTAGGTGATGCTGAGATGGACAAAGTGTTTACCTTGTTCCAATCTTCAGAAACCTTTTCCAGTCAGTAGAGCCTTACAGAGCTCTCAGTGATTCCAGCCAGCTGCTTCAACATGCTTGGATGTATCCCATCTGGTTGCAGGAACCTTTGTGTCTGTACAAATATAAGTGTGCACCTACATAGATCCTGTTTTAGAATATGAAGCGTATTCTCTACGAATTGCAATACAGTCAGTGAGTGCATTGCTTTCCATAAGACCTGCTTTATAGAACTGGGAGAGGAAGGAATGTAGGTATTTGAAGCTGATGTCTCAGTTGGAGTTACGGATATCTTGGGAGCATTATAACATGACCTTGGCAAGAACACCAAGAATTTGTTTTCATTTCAGGATTGGAGGGGACAATTTCAGCAAAGTGAGATTCCCCAGAGCAATGCTTTAAAATCTCAGTTCCCTAGTGTTTCCGGAAATTTCTTGCTCTATCTTGTAAGACAATTGTATTTTATAGTAAAACACCAAAAGACACACTGCTTTGTGTCCTGCCTATTACACAACATGGTAAGTCTTGATCAGTCCCATACAACTGATATTTTTAACCACCACAACTGCCTTCCTTTCATTTATGTTTTCTCTTTGTCCCCTGGTAACTGTTCATTTAATTTCTCTTTGAGATCAGTGCAGTTTTTCATCCAAACAATTTAATGGTTGGAGACCAGAAACTGTTTGACCTCTCTCTTCATTAAATTAGATCAGCACATATATGCAGCCATTTTTTTTGTGTGCATCCATTATACAGTTTGGAAAGTGTTGTTTTGTATTTATGCTCTTTGATGTGTTCAGGCAGAAAATATTTACAGGTTTACTGGAAGTCTGCAGAATAACTTCTTGAATTAGATTAGTTGTGAATGCCCAAGCTAAAAAAGATCAGTATGTGCCTGTTCTGTCTGGGAAATAATAACATTTGTGGAGACGTTGGTAAGAAAGAACAAAATTTGCCCATTTCTGCTGTGCTATCCAACTCCTTTTTTTCCCTCCAAGTCACGCAAAATGCCCTTATTTTATGGGCAATATAAAACTTGGTTAGAGAACATTCCCCTGCTGTGACAAGAACCGGCCATATGTCTCCTCCAGTGCTATTCCCCACTCAAACTGCTGATTTAAAGCATACTGGGAAAAACTACTATCTGATTTTGTTCCTGATTTATCAAAACACATAATTTTAAATGAAACTATTAGAATATATGAAATATCAATATGGTAATAATCACAAATACTGAAATGTAAGATCAGATGTGGAATAAGAGAAAAAAAACTAACAATATTAGCTACCTTTATATTAATGTTATGTACCTAATACAGCTTTTGCACCTATCCGTGTGAGTTTAGCCTACGCTAAGAGGTTTGTTGGATATATTAAAGTTATTCTCTACTAATTGACTACTTGTTCATAATAGTAACAATGTGTTTTGGAGAAGATAAATTATGTATGTCACTTAACTAGAGTTCTACTTTTTCAAAGAGCTGTTAGGAATGAGTAAATCATATTCCCAGCAGCTCTGCGAGGTGGGTCTACAAGTAACACTATCAAAATTTGCAATTACAGAAAGAACTGTCTATGAAGACATTGAGTACTGTTTCTCCCTGTGCTGTGGCCTTTGGCATATTCAGCTCTCTGATATGTTTTTAAGGAAAGCATTCCTCATGAAAATTTGGCTTGCCAAGCAACTTGAGTGGCAATGAATTTTAGATTCCAGCAGGTTCCAGTAGATGTGTGGAATTTGCTTGCTTATCCTACCCAACACTTCTCTAAATAAGAAACCTGAAGACTGGAGCTGCAGTTAGCATTCCCCAGAGATTGATTCAGCATAGTCAGCATCTTTGAGGTGTTCAGGTATAGCAATCAGGTATATTTAAATATGTATTAGTTACCAACAAGAGCAACAGAGCAAGATTTTTAGACTGGTGATTAACATCAATCAGAACTTTTGTAGTTGTTTCTCTGTGGGCATTTCTTACTATAATATGTAACCAGCTTTAAACTTGCTGCCTGTATAGTGTATGTTCTTGAAAAAAGGCAACTCTTTCAAAACTGTTTCCTTTTACTAGCAGACTGAGTAATTTCAGTCTTGCCTAGTTGTGGTTCAAGCCAGTTTTTTCTCCATTGTGTTGCTATAATAGCGTGTTAAATGTTGACTCTGATGATTATTCCCTTCTTCTCATGTTTCATTTGTAAACAAATGCTCCAGTTGGTAAGCAGCTCATTTTAAGATCCTAAGTTCTATAATATTAGGATATTAAGTGTCTAACATGTTGTTTGTACTAGATAAATAATATGACAGGTTCAACCGTGATTCTCAAAATGATTAATGAGGTGGCCATAACACGGGGTAGCTGAAACTCTACTACCTGCTTTCCATTAACCCCACTAGGATTGTTTCTTGTAGCCCTTCACTATATGAATAGTAGAACAGACATTTCTTGGGAGCCCTCCTTAACATTCCCACCTTCCATTCCCTAATGGCACTTCTCACAGAAACTAGCTGCTATTTTGAAATGTATATGTTTGACATTTTGGAAAGGACTCCTTAAGAGAAAGGAAATATAAATTCTAGAGGAAGCTGTGAATGCCTACCATGGAAAGTAATATACTATTCTGGGATATACATATGTATGAATATGCATTTATGTAATTCAGTTGCATACAAGCTGGCTTTCTAGATCTTCTCAATTTTCAGTGATTCATTAGTGATTATATTCATTAATAACTATAACCTTTAAAGGGAGTGATTTTGAGTGCAACTTCAAGGAAAAACCTACAAGATTAAACTGCTAGCTGGAAGGCATTTTATTTTACTTTCTGCTTGGAATTACCCTGGTTTGATTCTTTATATATTGTTTGTTTTTTTTACCACTGTGTGAGTAAGGGAACTATATTTCTCTCTGCAGCTTTTCCACTCTTATCAGGTCTTTCATACCATCTAGGAAAATAATCATAACCCTTGGCAGTCCACTTTGTGTTTTATGAACGCTGTCTGAGAAGCAACATCTCATTTACAATTGTCACAAGGAGCTAGAGTAATTTCTTTATCAGCCAAGGACATCTAATATCTCATAAATAATGTAAATTGTAAGAACAAAAAAAAAAAAAAATAGATGACTTAGTTACTTAATCTAAAAAATGTTGAGGGTTTGACTGCAGCACTGTGGAGCTACATCAGTACTGCCCTGAGATTGGCAGTACTGCCATGAAGAATATTTAGCCTCAAAGCTCATGTGGACATGCAGTTTTATGTGCTGTTATCAGGAGTTTTGGGGCTGGCCTGTGCCCAGCAGCCTTGTCTTCCTCTCAGATAGCAACTTTCATCTGAGCATAACATTACATGTTCTTAATGGAAGTTAATTGACCTTACTGGGGATAGCTCATAAGTTTGAAATTAGTTCCATCTTTAAGTATTTTGCTGGAATGAGTCCAGCACTCCTTTAGATTAAATCCCAGTAGCCAAGTCCTCTGTGACCAGTGGGAGTTGCATCTACTGAAGGACATGAGAGATGCAGGTGCTTCCAGGGCATGCCTGGCATCTCTTGAATAGCTGCTATGTACCCTTAAAGGAAGAGTTTCTGTGTTTCAGTTTCTTACTCAACCTGAGTTATATTTCTTTTTCCAAGTTCAGTTTAGAGTTAATATGGGGTGTCTCGATTTCTGACCATACACCGGATTACCTAATTTAAAAATGGTGTTTATCACCTGTCTCGTCACTTATTGCAGAATTCTCCTGTGGCAAGTCTGATGGTACAACTCAAGAAATTTCTTCCTGGTAGACTTCTGGATTTTATTTTTCTTTTCTTTTTTTTTTTTTTTTTTTTTTTTTTTTTTAATATTAGAAAAAAGGAAAGGAAAATAAAATCTAGAATTATATAAGATCAATTGCCAAAGCTGAAGGAGACAGCACAATTGTAATATGTTAGAAGATTGCCTTGTTTTAGAGAAAGTGCTGATTAGGATCAAATTTATCTTCAGCTTACATTTTTATTGGACCTAAGCTTAGGGGAGGGGGATTATATTTCAAAAACAGTGCAAATGATGCATGTTAATATCCTATGTTTATTGCCACTTGAAATTACAGCACGGCTTTGAATTGCTGCCAAATCTACAGTTAAGATTCTATGGTAATCACTATGATTATTCCAAGTTTTTGTGCTAATAGTGGGAAGAAGAAGTATGATGCCCAGACTACTGTAGCCTTAGCTGTCAGCATCTTTTTATCCTTTGGGGTTCAGGCCGTGATTCCACTCAGCAGAGGGAACAGGTAGACATACACATTGGCCAATCAATCCTGAAAGAGATATTACATATAAGTGGATTTAATCACATTATTTTCATATTTATTTGGCTTTTATATTTCCTCACTACTTCACTAACTTCCTGAAACAAGAAAAAGCATAGCTTTTCTTTATTTTTTTGGAATGCTTTAATTTCTATACTGATACGGTGTACAGTTTTTCATTTTTATTAGAAATCTCTTTTGCTCTCCTTCATGTTGATGTATATCAAAGCTTATTTTTATTGACTTTCTTGGTAATCTATGGGATATATTTTCACCTTGAAATATTCTTTTACCTTCACTTAACTATTGGAAGTTGTATATATATATTTGATCTAATTGTATACCCACATATTACTGTGGTTTTTTTAGCTGATGAGAAATTAAGAAGTTAGGTCAGAGATAAACAGCATAATATTAAGCTACAATTTTACTAAAAAAATATCAAGAGTTTGACAAGGAGGGAGAAATGCTACATAAAAAGCATGGTCTAAAAGAAGTTCAGATATGATTAAAATCTGTTCTGGTTTTTGGATACTAAATTATTCAAGCAAGTAGTTGTTTATTCTGAGTTAAAACCATCAGCAATCACTTTAAGTCAGCTCTCCAGATAGTATGTCCTAGTTGCATCCCTTCATCTGTTGCTAGTAGGAAGGTTTTGGTATTTCTTGCATTTACAAAGTAAATAATACTTGTTGTGGAAAGCATTTAATGTGGGGGCAATATTTGTTCTGGAATATTTTCCTCAGTAAGTAGTGCTAGCCAGCAGGCAAGTCTGAACGCCCTGTGTGTTAGCTGTGGGGAGCAAATCTGTATGCCTGGCACAAAACCATCAGTTTAAACTATGGAAATATAGGAAATATATGGAAATTCAGAGCACTGAATGAAATTCAAAAATATTTCATTAAATGAATTATGATACGTGTGTGGATAAGAGTATGGTTAGGGACTCTCTCGTGTATGCTTAAATGTCTACAGTCTTCAAGATACATTTTTTTCTCACAGATTTAACTCTGAAAGATGCATAATATATATATTTTTAAGGACAGCATTAGCAAATCTCGCAGCGTGTTTGCATTTCATTATATCTGACATTTTTCTTCAGACTTCCATCTCTAGAATAATGTTCTCTGAAAAGCTGTTTTCTGAGTCCTTATTATGGGTGAGAAGCAGATGTGCCTACACACAAGGTTCATCAACATTGACAACCACTCCCAGCTTTATAAAATTAATTCCTTTATTATTTGGAAGTCAATATTTTGGTATTTTTGTCATCATAAGACTTACTGGGCTGAAAAAAGATAGCAAGACTGTAACACTGTAGGCCAGACTTTACCATTCTCTTCAAGTACAGCCTATGCCTTTTCTGGTGTATACCCTATACAGATTTGTCTTAGTTGTATATGTTTTTAAAGACTTAAACAGAAGAGAATGTAGATAATGCCATTTCTGAAAGTTATTTGGGCTAGAAGACAGTATCCAAAGGGATTCCAAAGAATTGAGCTTTTTGTAAGGAATTAGTGCTGGTTCTAGTGATGCAGCATGGAACAAACTCATACACACTGCATGTTATGCATGAATCTCATGACCAGCCTTGTGCACAATCCACATATTAACATTCAAGGACATACCTGTGCACGAGCTTCATCAGGATTTGTGAATCTCTCATTGCAGCATTGCATGTGGAATTTGCTTGGCCCTTTCACACAAGACAGGGTGGTTCTTTCTGTGATCTTGTCATAAGCCAGCAGGTTTGAACATTAAGCATCTCACATAGAATGCAGGTTGTTTGAATTCCTTTATTTCTAAGGAAAATCTGATGTTTGGAGCCTAAGCTGCAGTTAGCAGTGTAACAAGGAAAGTACAATTCTCCATGATGAGCACAGATACTTCTCTCAATGTTGTTATGCAAGCAAAGATGCAGGAAAGCACACTATAACCACATTCAATTTTAGTCTGGTGTCATGCCCTCTGCAGAAAACTGCTGAATGAAGATATTAAAAGAATCTTTGAGTGGTGTACCTGGGTTGTGAGCCGTATACTTGGATTATATGTACTAATAAATTAAACAGATATTGTCTGAAGGATTTACCCAGGATAAAGGAAGCCATGCACAATTATGGATGGCACTTGTGAAGGTGTCATTTATGGAGGCCTAACAATAAGAATGACACATCTTCATACACTTGGGTAAAGTCATAATTAAAAATATATAAAATCATAGAAAGATTATTAACCTAGTCACACAGCTAATCACCACAAATGTGACTTAATGAATGCTATAGCATGGGGTTTTGATGTGGACCATGGACCACAAAGTATATGGGTCTCTTTTTCAGCAATGTACTTCAATATGTGCTTCATTTTAGATACATAAAAGCTATGCAGAAATTTGTGAAACTGTGCATGTGTTTCAAGTACAAGTGCACATTCTTAAATATTCACTTTTTCCCCCAAGACTAATAGCAATAAAAGCCCAGACCAGCTGCCATATCTGTGCAATTCATTAGAAATTTCAGTTTTTTGGACTTCAGCTTTACTTTTTAAAAAAACCCACAAAAACAGACTATATAAAAATCGTACCATTTCTTCTAGTATATTTACTTCTTTGCATAACTGGTTGCCATTTATCTCTTTTAACAATTTACATTCACCATGTAGCAGTGATTAGGATTCTGTGGTGTCTTCTGCAACATTTGCTGAATATTTAAAATGTTTTGATTGTAAGATTGTTATTATTTTTTTATTGTTTTTGCAGAGTGAGCTAAATAGAAACCAGCTGGCATTTTGAAGATCTGTTTTGTTTGTTGGCTATCAATGCATAAGGGCACCTTTTCACTTGCAAGCTGGGCCTATTTGGTCTAGAAAGACAATAAAAATGGGTACTTATATTGGCATTTTTTGAACTATGCTGTGCCATAGTTCAATATTGAACAATGTTCAATATGAACATAGTGCTGTGCCATATGAGCTGCAAAAAGTGAAGAAAATGAGAAGAGTGCAATTCTGATTAGATTACGTGAGGAAAATTACTTTGTTACTGAAAGCCTGATATGATGTTCAAACAAGAGAAGAGCTCAATCTATTAGTATGTTTGAGTTAAGGTATTATCTGGACATAAGAAGGAAATGCAAATAGCTGAGTTACTTATTTTTCTGTGTCAAAGTGCAGAGAAATAATAAAAAGAAAAAAAAGAAAGAAGTACCTTTCTATTCAAAGAGTGTCAGCAGGACTTGAAGCAATGGAAGGATATTATAAATTAGTTCTTCCTCGTGGTGAATATTCTGACATAACTATAGCAGTGGTTACATTTTTACATTTAGTATTTATAAATGCAGCCTCACTAGAAGAGGTGATGTATCTATATGGATATGTTAAAATGAATCATTATTAGTTTTAACTCCTTTTAGGTTATCTCAGGATTTTCTCACGTGTCATCATGAACCTTGCATGAGGACCAAAATCTAAGGCTGTCACTCTGAGTAGAGATGAGAATTGTGGTCAATTTGATGCAATTGGCAAGAGAAGTTATAGATTGTGAAGGAGGGAAGATTTAGGTTGGATATTAGGGGGAAGTTCTTTACCAAGATAGTGGGGAAGTGCTGGAACAGGCTGCCCAGAGAGGCTGCGGATGCTCTGTCCCTGAAGGTGTTCAAGGCCAGATTGGATGGGGCCCTGGGCAGCCTGGTCTAGTATTAAATGTGGAGGTTGGTGGCTCTGCTTGTGGTGGGGGGTTTGGAGATTCATGATCCTTGAGATCCGTTCCAACCCAAGGCATTCTATGATGCTATGATTTTAACATTCATAGTTTCGGACAGGGAAGTTTAATAGGATCACCTCCTAGATACCTATGAGTTTTTTTTCCACAGAATTTTGACAGATGGGGTATGCACGAATTCTGACATTTACACGAGAAAAAATGAACAGGCTTTGCTTTCTGTTTTAGAGAAAACTGTCTTCTGAGTGAATGTGTTGTCCTTGTTGTCTTTTAGATCATTCTTGTAAGTTCTTCCCATAACGACCGTGACCAAAGCCTTTTCATAAGCACAGATGAAGGAGCTACATTCCAGAAACAACCCATTACTTTCTTTGTGGAAACTCTCCTCTTCCACCCAAAAGAAGAAGACAAAGTACTCGCTTACACAAAGGAAGGCAAGGTAAGCCGTGAACATACTCTGTTTGAAGTTTAGCAGCTGTGTCATTAAGAGGATATGAAACTTTTGTTATGTGCTGCTGAATGTTGGGGTTTATGAAAGCAGTTGTCCAGAAAAAAGCCATATTCAATGTTTGAGAAGCTTGTTTGAATATTTATTTCATTCGTGTCCGATTTTTTGCTTTGTGGTAGCTTCAGTCCTGTCATTTTCAATTTATATGGTTATTGGTAGTATTTATTCTTCTGTAGAATAAATACTGCCTCTGAAATGCACTTCTCCCTAGAAAATGACCGTAAGCAACTGCTCATTAATTTATAATGTAGTAGAAAGTTAATGAAGCTGAAATACTGCCTTCAAAGACCTTCCATGGGATGTAAAATAAAATAAACTGTTCAATCATACAGCAGAAGAGTATTTTGGGAATCACTGAATCTGTAGAAATGTAGAATAATTCTCTCTCATGATATATTTATAACACATTCAGTAGTTGTATTATGTAGTTTGTACATTTTGGCCATCTTTCTCCTTTTTTTTTTTTTTCCGGGTTAATTATAAAGTCATCTCTCTGGGCGGGTATCACTAAACACCAGTGAGTGAGCGCACACTCTGTAGAAAGTGTCGTTCATCTTTTTCACAGTGCCCAAACTACAACTTTAAAGTTACTGCAGTTCTGGTTCTGATAGTGCTCTTGCTTCACCTCCTCTGTAACTCCTTTTTTTAAGCTGAAATTAGACAAACTCTAGTCCATTTCAATCCTTGTCAGAGATCACAAAGGGTTTATAGTTGGTGAGAGTAGTATGAGTCAGTTGCTGCAGCCAGCTGCTGCACTGACTTCAGTTACATTATATCTAGTCATCCTTGGGGTTATTTTTGGGGGTATTTAAGTTAATAGCTGATCCCCAGCTTGTGTTCTCAGGCATTTGCAAGTAAGGATGGAGGCAGAATGAAAAAGCAAAGAAACCAAACACAGTCTCTCATCACATGGAGTGTTTTACTTACCAGCTTGAATTCTAACTCGTAACACAATTAGCTGTTACAAATGTGATGAATACCTGTTATGTGAACAAAATGCCTCAGGAAAGCTAAAAGTTGTGAAAAGCCAATGTTATGAAAAGTGCCATTTTCAGCTTGACTTTTGTTTCTGATGATTGACATAATCCCTGAGTTTTGTTTAGTTAGGAGATCAAATGACTCAAAAACTGAAGTGGCAGATTCTTTAAGTGTCATAGTGTGATTGAGGACATTGACCATCCACACACAAGCAGTCATTAAAAATATTTGCCAGAAAAGAGGAGGGGTTAGGAGCTCAAAGCGAGGCATCTCTTTTGTGTTTTGAGAAATTATATGTGATATGGAAGTTTTCAGGCAGTTTATACTTGGATAGCCTCCCAAAGTAGTGATACTATTACTTGCCACATTAAAATGAAACTGGACAAAAAAATACAAAGTAGTCAATAAAGAATAACTTTTCAGTAGTAGCAGGAACATTTTAGGTAATCTGATAGACTTCTCTCAGGGTTTCGGTATGACACTAAAAAGAGTCAACCATAAGGACATAGTGGACAAGCCCTACATCTTTACCTGAGATATACAAGAATGAAGGGTGCCTTTCACTATAACTGTGCAAATAACCTGCCCAGTTGTATAAGGTCCTTTGTATAAGATCTGACATATTTGGCCTAGCAGGAAGAGGAAGATGAAGTGATATTGGCAAAGGAGGATTTGAAAATCAGAATTGTGGCTTGACATACAAAGAAGTCACTGTACTAAAACCAAAGGTCTCCATAGAGAAGGTTAATCTGAATTTGGCCTGAGGAGATTGTATACTCTGGATTTTTGAGTTAATTAACACTACTTTCACTGAAATAAAGTCATATCAAACAGTGACATGATCTAAAACTCAGGAGAATCCATTCCTTCCTGTTACTCAAATGATTTCTTGCAAAGGCTCTTTGCAGAAGTACAAGGAATGTGGGACATGTCCTTTGTAAACAGCAGTCATCTAATCTTCTCTGTCTACTGGAGCATCGCAGCCTGTCTCACAGCTTCTGATTTGATTTACTTCTTATTCTCTATTGCAAAATCGGCATTGCTCTTTCATTCAGAACCCTAGATTTTATTTAAATACAGCTCTAGCCTCTGGCTGACACTATAAATGAATGCAAATCTAGTCAATGTGGTTGGACTAATCCATTTACTGCCTCAAATCTGTACTCCCTTTTTCTGGCTACCTCAGTTATAATGAATAACAATCAACTATTCACTGAGTCTCGATACATGCTTTTTGATTTTTAAAACTCAACAGAGATATGGTGGATTTTAGTTGTTCACTGAGAATCTGTAAGGGTGGGAAAACTAAGATGTACATTTTCCCCAAACCATTCTATGATTGTATGATTCTATGATTTTCAGTTTCTTTTAAAAGTGAATCCTTACAGCTGTTAAATGGGTGACAAGAAGCATCTATTAGAAGTATTTTCTGAAGCCAGAGATTTTAGCTGACCACTGCTTCAACTGTTTCCACCTCATCTATAAACTCATTTGTCAGTTTTATCGTATGAATCTATTATAAAGCAAAACCCATGTGGATCTTTTTCTTCATATTAAGGAAGCTGAATGTGTGCTAAGGTTAGGTACAGATTATTTTTTATTTATTTTGAATAGCGCACCAGTTAAAAATCCATCTTAGTTTTGAATGTGCCTTCTTATTCCTGTTTCATTCTCTCTTGCAGTCAGACTGCAAGAGAGGTCTTTTCACTACACTAAACCAAACTGGTTTTTGTCTATGCATCAGCTAGGTCAATATTATTGCAAGCAGTCAGAGTCCTGATCATAGTTTCTGACCACAGCTGTGCTTTGCCTGCTTTAACTGATTGTGCAGTGGAGTAAAGCCCAATAATTGTGAAGTACAGAGTAAGTGGGGAAAAAGATGTTTTAGTTCTGACTCAAATTTAAGTAAATTTACCCATAGAGTTTATGTTGAGGGAAGTTACCTCAGGTTTAACGTGGTGATATAGCTATTTTTCTCTAGTAAAATGTAATTCATAGCAGTTTTTTACATTAATCATTGAACTTGTAATTTTAAAACAAGCATTTCTTACTAATCCTCATAAGACTCTCCAATAACAGTTGGTGACTGAACTGGTGAATTATTCCCACATCAAAATAGAACAATTTTACTTGCATTTTTTCCCTATTAGAGATATTAAAAGAAAGCTTATCATATGTAAATTGGATTAAATAAGAAATGCATGTAGACAGCAGGGGGCTCTAAGCGTGTCTCCATAGAAGTAAGATAGGTATTTGCTAATTTAAGCAGAGGAAACATATTATGAGATAATGTGAGGAAAATAAAGAAAGGAGATTTTTTAATAACTGTTTTATCTCCCATTTTATGTGGGGAAAAACTGCTTTCATGTCTACTCTATTGATACCCGTCCATATCATTAGTATTTGCAGGGATGAGCTGCTTCTCCAGGCCATCTTCTGCCTCTACTTAGTGACCATTTCTCAGGGGTCTGGTATCCAAGAGGCAAGCACTGAAATATATCTTTCTCCATCAAATCTCTATAGAATTTCTATAATATCTTTTGGTCCTATTTTAGCAGAGTTTTTAATCCAGTGACTTCCTGTCTTAAGTGTGTTTAGTAGAATTTAAGACTGAAGAATAAAGGAAACTTTTGTGTTTGTTTGGTCAATGGATGGAAAAGAGAAGATAAGTGTCCTTGTACCCTCTCTCTTTTGTAACTTTGCTGGGATCAAAAAGAATCTGACCCAAAATGAATCACGAATTATTTTCATGGTAAACAAGAAGATGTTGTCACCAAGTTTTATTCTTTATAGATTATGTTTTAAAAGATTTTCTCTGTGAAAATGTATTACTCTGAAAATCGTTGTGGAGGGTTCCTGGAAATGATTTTTTTATTGATATGCAATCAGTCATTTTAATAGTGACATAGGACCTGTCTTTTAAGATGTACATCATTAAGTTTCACCTGATTTTTCTCGTTTTGTTTTGTAGGTTTATGTATCCATTGACTTGGGGAAAAAATGGGTCCTTCTTCAGGAACGTGTTTCAAAAGATCATATTTTTTGGTAAGAAAACTGTTACCTTCCAGATTAAAAAATGAACAGCAAATATATTTCATTCTAATCAAGAAGGATATTTCCAGAGGTGCCGATAAGAACAGCAGGACTTAAGTCTTCTGCAGGTTGAGTATGTCAGCATTGCTGCATCCACTATTGCAAATTCGTACTCACAGCAATGACTGTGCTGAGTGTCAGTGTATATAGGGGTTACAGGTCTAGATCTATGGAGCCAAAGATTAAAGAGAACTGTTACGTCCAATGAAATTGCTTTTTGTTTTAGTGGTAAAATTGATCTTTAGAGAGAACAGTCTTTTCACAGAGAAAAATCTATAACATTTTTTTAAGAAAGGTTGAATCAGATCTTTTAACTGGAGTCATATATAAACTTAGCGAAACTGATGAAAAATGTGACTATAGAATACACATATAAAATTGTTTTATTTTCAGGTCAAGTATTTTGCAGTCTCTGAAGATGTTTAAGATGTGATTTAAGCAGATTGACAAATGTTTTTAAGGATAAGCCAATGCATGTTTTTTCTGCAAGTAAAGTATTTGCAAAATATGCAACCTTACTTACTTCAAAATTAAACTTTGCTAGTATTTTTAATTGGTTTCACATTTAAAAGTGGTCAATCTGCACACTTGACATCTATTTGTTTTCTATGGGAAAAATCCAGAGAATGCCACTTTTCACATTTTACTTCAATGTGTTAATATAGACTGTGCATAAACATATCATTACCAATTATTAGTATATTGTTATTACAGTATTAATCATAACTTGCTGGTCACTTTCCTTTTCTAAATGGCTTTTGATTTGTTTTAGTTCTAGAATTGTCCCTGCAGAAATCATGGGAGTTGTTCATACTTCCAAGCACCTTGTTTTGTTCTGCTGTCTCTTTACTGTCCATACTTTTTGAAAAGCAGTCTCTAGTTTGTTTATAGTAACACCACTCTGATTTACTCCAGTTTGTCTCAACCTTTTCTGCTGAAATATTAGAATCAGCCTCATGCTTTTTTCTCCTGTGAAACATATCCTTAGCCAAGAACTTACTACTGCACAGCAGCTGGAATGTTACAGGCAAAACGCTTCACTCTCAACTACCATGGAAATGGTATAATCACTTAGAAGTTACACTGTGGGTCAGAAGTGTCATGTCTCCCTAAGTAAAATTGCACAGGATGTAAATTAGGAAGACATTCAGCTCAATCTTGAATTAAATAAACTTTTAAAATGCATGCAGCCTGAAAACCATTGAAGTCACTAGCAAGTACATGCTTAAGATTGTGTCTGTATTTTGTTGTTTTTCAGAATCCTTATGCTTATTTATATCATTCAGACACAATCAGGGAAAGCATCCCAGAACTTTGACAGAAATAACTCCCATTTATTACTTCAAAAAAATGTTTTTTCATAAATGTCACATTCCTCTCAGTTAAGAGCAATAAATTCTGAGAGCTTGTACATTTATAACCATTAGAAATAATTTGTAGGTTTTTTTTACCCCTTTTCTGTGCATAGATCTGTCTGACTTTCCTCAAGAATTGTATGGGCCAGCAACTGCAAGAATTTAGGGGCAGATTGTTTAGCACTGCCCCCTTCTTTTAACCTTACTAAGAGCCATATCACATGGGATGTTGCAATACCGAAAGAATCTGCTGAGAATGGAGGGTTGCATGTGATGGCATTTCCGTGGAAGTTCTTCTGTCATTCTAGGAAACTTTCTACTATTGCAGGGCTTTCATCGCTTGAGTTATCATAGTGCTGGATAGAAACCAGTGTTTGTGTAGTATTCCATGAGCTGTAAGAGCATGAGTTTCATCAGGCCTTGGCTACTGAGGAACTCTCAGCTGAGTCCGGTATTGTGTTCTTGGAGAAATGGATTTGATGGATGGACCACTCACTGGGTAAGGAATTAACTGGATGGCCACACTCAGTTGCGATCAACAGCTCAGCGTCCAAGTGGAAATTGGTGATGAGTGGCATTCCTCAGGGTTCAGTGTTTGGACCGGTGTTATTTAACATCTTTGTAGGCAGCATGGACAGTGGAATTGAGTGCACCCTTAGCAAGTTTGCAAATGACACCAAGCTGAGTGGTGCAGTTGAAGGGATGCTATCCAGAGGGACCTGGACAGGCTGGAGAAGTGGGCCCATGCCAACCTCATGAAGTTCAAGAAGGCCTAGTGCAAGGTCCTGCATCTGGGTCAGGGCAACACCAAGCACAGATACAGGTTGGACAGAGAATGGCTTGAGAGCAGCCCTGAGGAAAAGGGTGTCAGTTGATAAAAGACTCAGCATGAGCTGGCAATGTGTGCTTGCAGCCCAGAAAGCCAACCATATCCTGGACTGCGTCAAGAGAGGTGTGACCAGCAGGTAGAGGGAGATTATTCTGCTCTTGTGAGAATCCACCTGGAGTATTGCATCCAGTTCTGGGGCCCCCATCACAAGAAAGACATCAGGCTACTGGAGTAGGTCCAGAGGAGGACCACGAAGATGATCAGAGGGCTGGAGCACCTCCCATACGAGGACAGGCTGAGAGCTGGGGCTCTCTCCTAGAGAAGAGAAGGCTCCGGGGGGACCTTATAGCAGCCTTCCAGTACCTGAAGGGGGGTATACAGGAAAGGTGAAGAGACTTGTTAGAAGGGTATGTAGCAGCAGGACAAGGGGAAATGGTTTAAAACTGGAAGAGAGTAGATTTAGACTAGATATTAGGAAGAAATTCTTTACCGTGAGGTTGGTGAGACACTGGAACAGGTTGCCCAGTGAGGTTGTGGATGCCCCCTCCCTGGAGGCATTCAAGGCCAGGCTGGATGGGGCTTTGAGCAACCTGGTCTAGAGGGAGGTATCTCTACCTAGAGCAGTGGGGGTTGGAACTACATGATCTTAAAGGTCCCTTCCAACCCAAACCATTCTATGATTCTATGAATGTGTAGCATCTGCTACATTAAAGATAGGTGAAATGAATTCAAATTAATTGCTTATCTCTCTATGAATTAGGGCATGTGTCTTGCTGATAATGGCTGGTTGTGCCGAGCCCATTTTGTTTTCTTCTTTAGTATCCACTAAGCTTTTCCACAATATAGAGGTTGATAGGATAGGCTGGGACTTTTATTTCAGGCTGGTAACTACAAATATCCACCACAATATTTTCCTGTGCTTTTCAAAAACAATTTCCTGCTCCTGTGCCTGCAGCAGCAGTCAGATCTTCCTGCATTTCCTGAAGAAGCACTTTTTTTACTCGCTGAAAATCTAAATGCAATGAATTTAATGTAATGTCTTGTGTATTTATATTCTGGGAAGGTCAGTGGGGACTGAGTAATTTAAACTATTTATGTTCAGATCTTATACTGTAGGCTTATAAGCAATATATTTAAATAATCATCTAGGCTTTATTTGCTTTTCAAGTATTCTAGTCTTTCCATTAAGTGTTTTTGCAGATTTAATGTATGGAATTTGGTCTTTCATTATAGTGGAACTAATGGAAAGATTATTGATATCCCAGGAAGGTGTATACTGTCATCTCTGTTTTAGCAGCACAGAATATTTTCATCCGTCTATGATTTAGTGTGGCATATTGTTCCCCCTTCCCAGCTGTTTTCCCAATTTATTTCATTTATACTTTTGGACAAGAAAGTTGACTAATCCTTCATAGCAGTTTTTCTTCCCTTAGCAACTTAGCAGGCAAAAACAAAAGGGCTTGAGAGGCTGCAAATAAGATGTAAAGATGGTTGTAAAACTTATGTATTCCAGACATTTATTTCTTTTTCTTTGTTTGTTTTTCCATTCAAGTTGAAATGAATAATCAAAACATAAGGAAAAATAAAATTAAAAAACCCCTCTTTTTTTTAGTAAGCTTCCATTTGGGAATACTGAAAACAAATGCTCTAACACTGTTCATTGAGAAGCTTGTTTAAATTTTTCAAAGGAAAATCATGACACGTAGGTTTGAAATTAACTTCAAAAATTCTGTTTAGTGTCAGTGCAATTAAAAACAAAATATTCATTTTGTATCAACACTTAGAAAATGATTATTTCTTCATAAATACTAGCTGGAAGTTTTATTTTATGAAATCTTTGAATTTTGATCAAATTTTTCTGATTGAAAATTACCATGGCCAATTTTACTGCTGCATTTAAACTATCACCAACCACTGCTCCGGTGTGAAGATTTCTGTTGAAGTGGTGTTGATAGTGCCTAACACTTGGAAGTACTTTTTCCAGTTCTTAGTATGTCTGTAGGAGAGAATGCAGAGAGAGAACTCTAGAAATAGAATTCTATAAGCTGTCCCAGCAAAACATTGAACACCCACACGTCATATGGTATGTAATTGGTATATATTGAAAATATTCTAAAAAAAAAAAAAAAAGTATGTGGTAATAGTCCAGAAGAAGAAAGAATTCTGCAATTTGGGATTCTTCTGGCTGTGCTGCTATTCCTTTTGGTCCTCCAGGCTTATTTCCTTTTGATTTCTTAAAACAGAGCTTAGTAATATGTAAGAGAAGAATGGATGGTGAATCAGCTGTCTATGCCAACACAAATATACCCCAGGACAGTAAGTCTTGAATCAATAATTTCCAGAGAATTAGGTCGAGCATGTTTTCACTGTCATTTTGTCTGGAGCCTTAGAAATGGAATATGTGGATCCTGTGCTATATCTATTACTCTTATTTTTAGATATTGGTTCTCCATTTTCATGTGAGGTGAAAACATAAAAATAAAAAATGAGTGTATTTGGGTAGAGCAGCTGTTCTCTGGGGACTGAAGTTCTGCTCTTATCATGAAATCCCACATCAGCCATCAATCATAGCTGTAGCCATTAATGCCAAGTGCAGCAAGTTCCTGCCTATTCAAGTGTCAGGTGAAAGAGTGGGTTTTAGAGGTGTTATGCCCTAAAGGAGAGAGAAATGGAAAGAGGATTTCGTTGAGCTTTTAAGGTTGAATTTTGTGTGAAAGGCCTTAGTGTGGGAAGCCAGGGATCTGCATGGGTAGTCATTCTTACATTTGATTTAATCACTTAGGACAATATTTGTTTCTATTTCTATCTGTCTGGTGATGGGGCTGGTAAACCACACTGTCAGTCTTGGTCACATAAGAGTGGCAGAAATGATGTTTTTATTAAAAAGTATTTAGGAATAGGGAGGAAATAAAAAGAAGCAAACGTTGACTGTGTAAGGTATCAACTGAGTCATTGAAACTGCATCCTTCAAAGCAGATATGAAGAAGGCAAGGCCTGAAACATAAATCTGTCATAACCAATTGACTTCAGTTTGTATAAATCTAGTTGTAGCTTTGTCTCCCTGAGTAATCAGGTTGCCAAGAGTCAACTCCGTATTACGTTACTCAGAGAAAGCATCTATGTGCTGTCGACTTGTTTTCTAAGCAAGAATTCTAATGTGAAATACTAGAAATCAATCAGTGCAAACTTGGAACTTATTACCTTTTGGATAAAGTTCATATTAAGGGATTATAAAGGGTGCAGATAGAGGACACTTGCAAGTTTTTAGACAGCCTTTGATTGGAAACTCAGCCACATCAGCAAGGGGGTTTGTATTGATTTGGTTTTAGTTTCATGTTGGTATATTTGAAGATATCTCCTCATCATTGTGCATCCAAGTGAACTGGATTGAATATTTAACAGTGAAGAGACCTACTGGGTGCAGAGGACATACATATCCATAGCAGACTCCAGATGGTCAGTGTTTTCAACAACTGTTTCACTACAAAATGAGGCCAGACTGCAGAAGTAAAATACGAAATCATAATTTTCATACAAGAGATTAATGCTTATGATTCACATTTTGAGATATGTAGTGTTACACATCAGTGGTAAATTTTATTCATATTATTACATAAATCTGAAATTCTAGGCAGGCATTAGTATTCTTCTAATATTCCATGCAACTGGAATAAGAAATAACTGGGGTAGTCTGGGAAGAAGAGAGGTAGCCAAATAAAATAAAAGTTTATTAAAATAATGCTAAATGTCTGTTAACTAGCATTCTCAACAGAAAACTCTAAATTTTTGTTCTTAGAATTATAGCATTATTATTTAAAAATTAAAAATACCTAATGGCTGTATCATGGAGTATATATTCATAGGCAGACAAAGGCAGATGCAGAGATCCTGTTAGTCCACTCCACCGTGGTTGGATGTACACCATGCCTGCACCACAGCTGAGGCAACTTCACGTCAGTGCACCACAAAACAGGGCTGTCTGACTGCATGATCAGATGGTTTAAGAAATGGAAAACCAATCCCCAAATTACATTATGCTGAATTAGTTTTCCCAAGAGGCTCAACATGGTGTCAGACAGGCACTGGTGCTAGCACAGGGGAGATGATGAGACCTTGTATTCACAGGAAAGGGAGAAAGCATATTGAGGCTGCCTATATTTGCACCACCCTGCAGTTGAGTCAGGCTATTTTCCTTCTGAAGTGTTGTAACCACAGCGTTATGCAATTGGAAGTGCTGGCATGTTACACTTGCTTTATCCAGCGCAGTATACTTGTTAAGAGATATTTCATTTCTAGAAGAGGATTTGTCTGGTCTAAAATTAATCTGCTTTTTTTCACTGACTTTTTAAGTGTTTAGTGTAAAACATGGAAACAACTTAAAGCTGAAGATTCCAGATTCTGTGGCAAGCCCTCTTTTACCCATATAAAGCAAACGAACAAAATGGTCTCAGATTGCTGAGATTTTAAAACCTTAATTGCAGACTTCTTTGAGAAGAAAAGGGAGTGAGTTCTAACCAAACCAAAAACCCTGCTGACATGGAGAAAAATAGTTCAGTACAAGAAAGTGTTTCTTGTACTGAAAACTTTAATTTCTATTTGAAAAGAGAATTTGATGGTGGAAAGTCAACGAACAAGGAAGAACTGATATATTATCGGGATTGTAATGGTGTCCTTTTTTTTCAATAATGGAAGAAAGGACTATTCCAAAGTATCTGTAAAATTAGGTGAAAGGATTTCAGAGTTGCAAACTGTTTTATAGCAGATATTCAAAAGTATACTTTGAGTGTGTAATATCTTTAGTGAATAAATACATCTCATCTGTATAGTTGTAGTAATATAAAACACAAAAGCTGACTTCGAAAAACAAATTGGTTCCTTTATTCTGGATAAACTCTCCACTTAGAGAGTACATCTCACTCAGTAGAAATATCTAAAACTAGGTATCTATGGTTATAGCTTAATGATATATATATATATATATATATAGGCAGTGCTGTGGCTTCCACCTTTGGAGGGCTACCTTTAAATTACAGTTCCCAGCACTTGGACGTGGTTAGCTCAGGGGGACATCAGAGGCAGTGAAGGAGAAGCAATACTGAGAACACAGAAGTGGGGGTGGTTTAGGCTGGTAGAATACTGAGTAGAAATGCTTGTCAAACTGCAGCGTGGAGTTGTTACTCTAACCCTTCTGTATAGTCAATGGGCACCACAGGAAGTTATCCAGCTGGTTTCAGAAGAGAGGAATTTACCCTCTGGAAGTAATGGTTCTCTGGTTCAATGAAGGGTAGTTTCAAAAGGGAGGATGAGGGAAGTGTCAGAACTTGGAGTGAAGGAGATATTACTTTTTCCTGTCTGGGCAAAGAAACACTTGCCTTGTGATTTTTTTTTTTTTTTCCACATCCACTGAAATAAAAATCCAAAGGCGATAAGTAAATCTGAATTGGAAGCTGTCATGTTCTGTGTACGTGCAGTGTTCATTAACACAGATCAGTTGCGAACTCTTGCACTAGAAGACTGCATTGGAAATGAGATTAGACATCACTTGTGCCAGCTGCCATTGTTAGGAGGAACATGGTAGAGATGAGATAATTGTCACTTTTGAGCTATTGAAAGAAGTGTGAAAAGATGAAGATATTGACAAATATCTCAAACCATGCTTATGTGTGATGAATTAGAGATAGAAGAGGTAGTTTCCCAAGTACCCTCAAATTACCTCTGCATTATTGATGCCAATCTATATGTCAGGCTGAGCCTTGAAAAATTTCAGCCCTGAAGTTTCTTTTAGTTTGTAGTTCAGCTGCATGAACAAAAGGTATTCAGCAAATATCATTTTCTTCCTTCAAAGATTTGCCTGCAGAGGAGATAGCAGGTTTGATCTGACATGATCATTTAGAAGAAATAGACAGTGAACACTGAGAAAAGTAGTCCACAGATCCTTCTGTTCTGATATACTCTTATTAGATCGAAAACAATGTAACATCTTTTCTGATTTAATGTGTTGTCTCCAAAATGCTATAATAGGTTTTGTTTCAGAGATTATTTCTTTGTAATTGCAGGACTTTTCCATACATCTACTAAATAATTCCTGCTAGAAGTTTCCTTCACATCTTATGGCTTGGCAGAAGCTCGTTCCTCTTCCTCCCTTTCCTTCTTCGGACTGATCATTTATCTTATTAGGGAAAAATGACAATGTGATTATTTCTGGTTGTTATGCAGCAGTGGAAATCATCCAGTCTCTTCCTCCTGGCCTGCAGTCCCAAGGAACCACCAATTACTGTGTCTGAGTTTTCTTCACTTCTCATAAATCAGTGCTATTAAAATCATTATACAGTGATTTAATTTCAATGCAAAACATAGCCTTAATGCATTTGATTATTAATAATTGTACCAAAATGATCATTTTTCTCTAAATACTGTAATGGGTTTTTTTAGTATCTGCATCCAGCTACACTTTGTTGCTTAATGCAATCCCTTTGCATGTCTGCAGATCACATCTACAGACTCGATGGGCTCTCACATTGCACCAGATTCCACTTTGCTTTGCATGACTGTCAGCTCAAAGCTTTCTCTGTAGAATCTGCCTGACTAATGACAATGTAATGTCCAGATAAAGCAACAGCTGTGGCTTCTGTTCTTAGGTTGGGATGGGATCCCTGAGGGCAGAAAATTCATCCTTTGTCTGAGCGTATTTAACATGGGAGATACTGAGAGAAAATCAGCCTGTATAATCGGTACACCTTTTCAGTGTTAAACTGTGCCTTGATCAGTTCTGAATGAATTTCCTTCTTGGGATATCCTTCTCAAAAATATTCTTCATTTTCCTCCTTTATCAAAGCAGAATTTACTCATCTCTTGAATATACTTAGCAAAGATGTATCAATTAGTTATGGAAGGCATGTGTCAAATGCATGATATTTCTAATAAGAATGGAATCCACGTCTTTTCTAGCCCAATATCTGCCTTGTATTCTCAAATGTCAAAGGTAATTGTAACAAGATGCTCTAAAGCTTTCCAATAAATGTGTGCATCTCAGTGTATTTATAGATAAATTTATGATTATAAAGTTTTGTTTCCAATTTCATACCCATTTCTGTTATTTTCTCCAATAGATATTGGGATCCTACTTGTATGTGTATTTTAGTAAGAGAAATTTGAAAGAAATTTAAGAAGAAAACTGTAATATCAAATACAGACAAAATAGTTTCCATCTAATGTTTGTAATATGGCATTTTTCCTGGGGCTTACTTTAATTTCCCAGTTAGAATGTTAAAGCTGGTTAGTATGAAATCCTCTCTTTTCTTCCATCCACATAATTACTATTCTGTTACTGCTGCTTCATAACTTGATTACATTATGTTCTTAGGGCCGTTGCTGGAGTTGATGGAGACCCTGATTTAGTTCACATGGAAATTCAGGACCCCAGTGGAGGTATGCAAATAAAAATGTTATCAATTGATTCCCTGGCGTATAGTCATTTCTCTTTTGTTTTGGGGGCTTTTTTTTCTTTCTTTCTTT
>JACDJE010000207.1:1447339-1467812 GCA_016647715.1 Pavo muticus | reverse complement strand
TTTTTTTCTTTCTTTCTTTCTTTTTTTTTTTTTTTTTGTCAGAAGAAGTGGAAATTAGATTCTTTCTCTGTTTATCTGTAGTCAGCAAAGCTAAAGCTGTCTTGTTATATAAAAATATAGTTTAATTTGAAATTTACTTTTTTTCCACTCTGAAATGAATTGACGTCAAGATGCTATGCTCTGTTGAAAATGTCCATTAATAGTGAAATTTGTTTTGGCAGTTAAACATTGAACATTTTTTCCTGATTTGCAAATAAAACTGGCAATGTAGCGTTAGTGCTGGGTGAGTGTCTGTTAAAGTGAATCGTTACATATGGCAGTCCTACTGAACTAACCACTGTCTCCCAGAATTTCCTCATGTTACAGCATCCAGTATGCTTTGAGACTTCAAAAGCAAAGTAAATGAAAAAAAAAAGAATAGCAGTCAGGATGTGCTGTACTAAAGAGTCACCACGATTCCAAAAGTTTGTATGGGTTCTTGATGCCAATGAACTCTTGAAAGATTATTTAATTCCTTGAATCAGGTCATCTAAGTTCCTGTGTAGTCTTTTAAATTAGTTATAAAGGATGCATAATTTGACTTTCCCTGATCCAGTGCCTTGTCTTCATTTCAGCCCTATAAAAGGACAGAGTTAACATATTAAAATCTTAATGACAAATTTTCTAAACCTTTTATCAGTGAGGTTTCTCAGACTTGCTGAGCCCTCCACAGCCCCATCAATTGCTTTGTGTGGAGATAGCATAAGAAGCTTGTTTAGGAGCTTCATGGAATTTATACATATATTTACTTATTTTAATTTAATACAAACAGCAGAGCAGGATAAAACTCATGAAATATTTATTTCCTGTCTGAGTTCTCAATTAATCGACCTTGTGCACTTAAGATCAATACAAGCATTGCCATTGATTTTAGTGGAAACAGCATCTTTGTGCAACTATGTTTCTCCTGTGAACTACAAATAGCTGCAAGACTTTTTGATTGCCCACTGCTGTAGTTGCTCAAATACGCTTATGAAGAAGATTTGGAAATAAGCAAGAGAACTTGAATTGACCCTAGCTGCCTTTTAAACAGATCCAGATTTTAAAACAGATATTTGTGTTTAGCACACTGGTTTGGCCTTTTCCAATAAAAAGCCATAATGCATGGAATACATTTCCTACCACATTGCAAAAATAATGAATGATGTGCATGAGGGTGCATTATTTACTCTTTCACACTGGAGCATGGAGAAATCAGTGGCCTGAGCACAGAATCATGCATATAACCATTTTCTCACTGAGCTTGAGAAAGTCATAGTTTGTACTCAAATGCCTGTGGCACGGGTGAGCTGTGCAAGTGCTTGAACCCAGGAGAAGGTCATTGGGCTGCAGCTGTTGTAAAATAAGATACTGACTCTCCTCTTGCTGTTCAGTGAGAGCAGATTGCATAAAAGATGCAGCCTGCGCCTAACTGGACAGGAAGAGAGAGGCCATAGCCTTCATTGACATAAATCACTGCAGGCTTTTTCAGCAAGGTACTAACTCACACTATAGAAGTCCTGCCCCAACAGCGCAGTTCCAATACTGTGTGTTGGCTTTTCTACACGGCTTTGAAGACGGCCTTTAAAATTCCATACCCTGTCTATTAAACTGTGTCTGATTCTCTTCTCACTTATCACAATTTTATACTGAGGCTAATCTATTGATTTCAGTTACGCTGTGTAAAGATGCTGCTTCTTTAAAGGAGTAATTTTGCTCTGTGCATAGGTTAACTGAGAAAAGAGGCTCCTTCTATTATCCCCAACCATGAATGTCTCATTCATCTAATCCCTAATCTCTCTGGACCAGCAAAATTTGGATAATGGCAGCCTTCCTCCCATGAATGATCTGAACTGTAAGCAGTTAATGTATTCTCAGTACATTGGAGATTGAAAAACTCTTGTCTGAGGGCTTAATATAATAATTTTGCAACTAAATCGACTGGCAAAGGCAGCACTATCTCTACATGAATAGCATTTTATACTTCTTGCTTCTTTTTCCCTTGAAAGCCTTGTCATGTGTTTCTGTCTCTCTTCCCTCAGGTTATCGCTACATCACTTGCCAGATTCAGAATTGTTCTGATAAGACAATGACAGTCCAGTTTGCTGGTGGCACTGATCGGGATTCCCTGACTGTGCAGGATGACTACATATTCCTTCAGGTAATGCCACATTCTGGGGAGACAGCCCATTTTAAAATTCAGAAATACAATTTTAGACAGTACAATAGCACTGTAATTGAAAAGAGCATGGAGAAACCTGTTCCAGAGTATGAATGATGATTTATGATTTATTACGTGGAACAAAGCTGTTCTTTATCAGTCTAAAAAGAAAGAAGAAAAGTATCTTTAATTTGTGCAGCCAGTTGACTACATACCCAGTTGTTTTTAATTCCTCATTGACCTAGCTTTAATTAGACTGCATTTTTCAAGAGGATTATCTAGTTTAAAATTACTTTTTAAAAATACTGTTGTTTGTTGGGCAGAATACATCTCTCCAGGGCTCATGCTTACACTGTCTTGTGGGTCCCTTCCATATCTCTGTAGCAAGTAAAGGTTCCCTGAGAAAAGCTTCAAAGGAAAGCCACTAGCACAGCAGCAGATCAGCTTTTCCATATCGATTATCCTGTGAAGAAGTGTTGTTGGGAAAGAAGTTATATGACTGTGCTTAGGATGCAAAAGGAAGGAACAGCCATAGCTTGAGAACAATTTGTGATGGAATTATGCTGGGGTTATTTAATTCTCAAACTACTATAATTCCTAGTATCAGGTTGGATATTAGGAAAAATTTCTTCTCAGAAGGAGTGTTGAGGCATTGTAACAGGCTGCCCAGGGAGGTGGTAGAGTCACAGTCCCTGGAGATGTTCGGGAAACATGGAGATGTGGCCCCGAGAGATGTGATTAGTGGACATGATGGTGATGGACTGATGGTTGGACTAGATAATCTTAGTGGTCTTCTCTGACTTTAATGATTCTATGATCCTAAACAGCCTGCCTGCACAAACCTAGTTTGGAGCTCTGTCGACTTTATGGCACCAACAAAGTGCAGCTTGGGCAGAGCCAAAAGTATCATGCTTTGGACTGGCTGGGATTTGAATCTGTCAGAGCTGAAAACTTCTCAAAGAAAGGTTAGGTCCTACCTGATTTTTAATATTTTCTTAGGGAGGCTGTGTGTACCTTTCTCAGTGACTCGCAATGATATATTTCTTACTTGGATATGATTTGCTTGTTGCAAGGCTCGACTGTTTCTTGACTCTTGCAGGAAGACAGTACAATGGCAATCAATAGCTCCCCACACCGCTACCTTGGTGTACATTAGTCTGACTTTTCTGCAGCTTCCCCCTCTTGTGGCTGTTTCTTCCAAAAGGGTTTGTCAATTGATAATGAGACAAAAGATCTGTACACCTTTAGGTCAGCACAGCAACTTCAAAGACCCACACAACTTAAAACATTTAGCACCACAAAGGAGCAAAATGGAGTTGGAAAAGAATTTTTGAATTCAAGTGGGCATTTTTCAGCTCAGATCTAGCATTCATGGCACCGATTTTTCTCAAAGGTATTATTATCTGCAACTCCCACCAAGCGCACTCTAAAATCTATTTCACAGTTTGTAGATGGTGAGAATTGCATCTCACCACATATAGTTCCAGATTGCTGTGCTCAGCAAAAAACAGGCTACTTCCTCCTCAAGCATATGTGTGCTGCCAGATATCTTGTATAATTGCATCCGGAGCTGCTGTTATTCTGTCATGTAGCGAGCCTGGGCAAAAAGGAAATGGAAGTGCAACTTGGAAATGTGTGCATGAAATAATGGACAGTTGCTTTTGCAAAACTATGCCAGTGGTAATATGGTCTCTGTAGCTTTGAGGTCTGTTGATACTAGTAGAAGATAGAAACATAAAGGGGAAACATCTCTAGTCCTTTCCTTTTCGACTTATTGCAATAAATCACAGTATGCGCTATAAATCTTGCTTGTTGCTTAGCTGGCTTACAGTTAACCAGGTCTATATTACTGAGAAACAGAAGATGTATCTGCAATCCTTTAGTCACATCTCAAGTGAAGCCACCTCTGACGTATGGTCCAATACATTCCTTTTAGCTTTGCCAGTGAAACCACACAGCAGCTGTGCATCTGAGAAACAGCATACTTCTGAAGCCTCACGAATGTTCATTTTTCACTAGGCTAAAACATTGCTATGTAAGTTAGAATCAGACCAGGGACTGCTCTTGATATCATAGCAATATCTGTCAGAAAGAAGATGGCTCAGTCATCTGTGCAGAAAGAAGAGAGTGTGAGATGCCCCAGGCATCGCTCAACCACCCCATCTCACAGCTGTGAACCAGAGCATGGCAGTCTGCAGGGCCAATCCTGTTCCTATTCACAGACTTTAACCAAGTTCTCAACCCAATTTCTTTAGTATATCTATACCCATGAAGATCAAGAGTTTTCTGATGCTCATTGCTTTCCTCAGTTTGCACTGGCAGCCAGGCGGTTTTAGAGGTGATTTTAGCAGGATGATTAAAGTTTTGTAAGACAGACCAGCCTTTAATATCAGCGAGGCTTGGCACAACTAGCTGCTTCAACTCTAGTCCTCTGCTGCCTTCCATCATCCCTTGTCATTTTAAATTAGTCACATAAGATAAATGCCTAATGAAAAAGGAGGGTACTGTAAGATGGATAAGACTGATATTTAACACTAATTAAATAAATGGTGAGCTTTTTGCTTTAACAGATCATATTTCTAAAGGACATCACATCCTATCTACCAAAAAAAAGGAGACTGGTTTAAAAAAAAAACAGTAAAATGATTACAGTCTTAAATACTTAGATATTTTTTAAATATTCAAGCAAGTGGGCCTGCTGTCATGCATCAGCTCTGTTAAAAAAAAAAAGTCAAGTTTACTTGCTTTGGGATAGGCTGTTCTCCAAATCAGATTCATTTTATAAGCATATACTTCAAGAATGTGATAACCTACTGCCAAATACTGTGTTCAATGTGGCAAACACCATTTGATTTAATTAGGAGCTTTACCAAGCAATTAACTGCAAAACCTTGATTTTTTTTAATCTCCTTTTAGTATTATGGAAGCTATGGTGAACCTTCATTTGACATGTATCTTCCCTGAATTAGATTAATTTTTAAGGCTTTTTCATAAATGACATTGAATTGCTACCTTACATTTAACCATCAGCCTGCTCCATTTACTTCCTTCCTTTGCTCTGATATGACTTACACAGGAAGTTGAAGTGAAAAAAATGAATTAAGAGTCTCTTAAACTGTTATCTCCTCTATTTTACTGTCTCAGTAAAATTTCATTTGTCTGCTTGAACAAGGCAGTATCAGTATTTGTAGGGGAAGTGAAAAACTGCCATAAGAATATTTTCCCCTCTGATGGTGGCAATGGTTTTGTCATACAGCATTTTGGCATTACATTTCTGGCTGTGGTGCTACTGAGTATTTTCAGTGGTGCATCAGAACAGTATTTGCATTGATTTTTTAGACTTATGCAAAAGTCTTAAAATTACATTTATATTGCCTGTTACAAAGTGGAGAAAGGTGCTAATGGATAATAGTCATATACTGATATGTCTTTCAGTGTGCATTTCTGTTGGCTTTCTTAGGTGAAAATCTTCATAAAATCCCAGATAGAAAACTTAATCTGTCTTCAGTTCTGTGCAAGAAAGCAGTTGAAATATGTTTTACCTCTCTGTTTAAGTGTAGAATCGTGTCTTCAGGACATGTAATTGATTTTCAAACTGACTGACTGAAGATCTGGGAATTGCATCATTGTCTTCTATGCTGCATGTTAGCGTCTTGCACTGGGAAATGTCTTATCCTGCAAGGCAAATATTAGCCAAACATAATGAATGCTTTATATAATGTTAGCATGACTTATTCAGTCTTTTATGCTCTGATTTGAGTAGTGTTGCTGGTGAATCACTTGCCCTTGAGGCATCTAGTGTTCACAGCCAGTGTGCCACCTT
Organism: Pavo muticus; assembly: GCA_016647715.1. Taxonomy (NCBI): domain Eukaryota; kingdom Metazoa; phylum Chordata; class Aves; order Galliformes; family Phasianidae; genus Pavo; species Pavo muticus. The sequence continues at coordinate 1,461,810 of JACDJE010000207.1, read as the reverse complement.
CTTGCCTCCTGTCTGCTGGCAGGGGGTTTCCACAAAAGGGCAGAAACATGGAAGGCTGATGGACGACAGTGTAAAGAAATTAAAATGGACAAGGACAGTGAGATGGTGATGTCTCAGGTATCACTCAAAGCAGATGAACTGACAAAAAGAAGGAAGGAAATCACTTTCTTCTTCCTAAAGAGAGGGAGAGAAGTTTGAGTATGCTATTTTCCCACAACTTCTGATATATTCTTTTAGTGGCACACTGTGCAAAATAATCCAATACAGTAGAAGTAATAGCTATATATTTCAGTTCCTTGTTTAAAAAAATAATAATAAAAATTTCTTCAAGTAGAGACTTTTTATATTTAATACAAACTATCAACTACCACACAATTCTGTTTTTCCTTTGTATAGACAACATCAGCAAATCAGACCAAGTATTATGTATCCTACCGTCGAAATGGCTTTGTGCAGATGAAGTTGCCAAAATATGCCTTGCCAAAAGTAAGTGCACACATTTTTCTTTTTACTTCTGTATTTTTATTCTTCTCTTTCTACCTAAACTAGCTTTATTCTTTTCATTTCTAACCCTCAATGGATTAAGACCATAATTTCTCCTCATAGTGGATTTCTGATTCCCATTTGTGGTATATTCTTACCCTACCGTTTTTATGTTTATTATGGGGAAGTAGTAACTCAAACCACAGAGGGCAAGAACATAGGCTAGCTTGTATGTCATCAGTTACCACAGTAGTTTCTGAGCTTTGCTTCCTTGAAGCAGTGCTACACATCTAATGGCAATGCAATGCAAGTGTTCTTTCAAGAATCAATTGCAATTTAATTCCACGTGGTGTTTTCTGGTATAAGTGTGAATAGTAACATAAGAGAGTTTCAGCAGCTGATGATGCTCTATTTCATTAAGGAATCCCAGTATGAACTTTAATTACTTAAAAGAATGGCAGTTTTTTTGAGAGTTTCCATTAGCCTAGAATATTTTTATGTTTGCACAGTAAATTAGCAGTAAAGCACAGACAGATATTTGTATGCAGTCTCAATGATGCAATTGAAATTTTGTGCTGCACGCAATATGTTTCGTGTTTTTATGTATACTTAGAAGGCGTCTGCAATCCTGAAGAAAAATGACTTGGCAGCTTTTGTAGACCCAGTGGATAAAACCCAAGTAACGTGGTCTGGCCTCCCACTTCACCCTGCCACTAGCAAGGATTTGTTCTACAGATCTCCTGGTGTCCCTACATTTCATGTGGTTTGGCGTGATTCCATCACTTTACATATTAGAGAACTAGGACGTACCATCTTTGTACATCTTGAAATGCACGAGTTTAATTCACTGACCAAGCAGTGAATGACAGTGCAGTACAGTTTATTTCCTTGCTTTGTTGTTATTCTTGCAAAATGAATATTTATATATTTTTTTTAGCTAAGCAATGGTCTGAAGACTTCTGCTTTTAAATATACAGCATATTAACAAAATATGCTCTCAAATAAAATCCTCAGATATTATTTGGACACGAGTCTGAGATTTGGCTATGTTCCCAGTAGCATTACGCAGATAGCAATTTATTGATTTGTTTATTTATTTTGACAGGCAATGGATAGTCAAGGACAGGTAAATATATCAGCCCTCCCACATAATTATTTCAATGTTTCAAGGCCTTCAGTGTACCCTTTTATGCTTTCTTGGGGGAATTTGTAATCAGGAAAACAACAGGAGGATATCCAGATGTAAATGTTAAAATGTTCCAAATGTGGGCAGTCTGATGGATTACAGACCACCAGCAACTTCTGTTGGGGGCAGGGACCTGAAGTGACTGCAGCTTATGGGTGGGTGACCAGCACCAGGGCAAAAGAAAGCAAGGAGTAATAGAAGAGTGGAATAAACAAGGAAAGAAAAAGAAGGAAGTCCTCTGGCAGATGACCCCAACTTCCACTCATGCACAGCCCATTGCCTCTCTGAAGTAGTCAGGAGGGGCTGAATGAACATAAAATGGAAACAAGGAATGGGGGAAAAGAGATGTTCGATTGATCTCAGACTGGAGATGGGAAAGGAAGGGTGTTTACATCAGTGTCTAAGTGTGTTTACATCAGTGTCTAAGTGTTTGTGTTTTTTTATTCCTGAATACCCAAATAAATAATTAAAATTGCATACTAATGAAATCAGGTAAAATTCTCTTAATCAAAATGTTTTGCCCAAATTCCTGAAGAACTGCCATCACAATAGTGCAAGTGTTGACTATGCTAGCTTGTGTTGTAAAACAGTTACTTGTTTGGAAATGGAAGGGCAGACATATCGTGCAAAAGAGCCAGGCATTTCTCCGCAACTAAATAAGACTATTTTCTGGCTCCTGTAGGCATCTATGTTTGTAATAGGTTAGTTTCTGTCATTGTGAAGAACATCAATAGATTTTATTGGAGGGCTAGAGTTAAGGAGTGAGGGATCTAGATCACTCTCCGATGGAGCTTTCCTTAGCTGTAAAACCAGTTTAAGAAGTCCCTCTCCAGTCATTCATTACAGTTCACTATGGCCTCTGTTGTATTTGTAGGGTCACTCTACAGAAAAGATCACTGAGATCAATGATCTGAATGAAAAATGGCCTTAGAAAAAAACGTATAATTTATCTTTCAGAAAGGAAGGTCAAGAAGCAACTTGATTATAGTGAAGAAGCCTCCTTCTTTTGAGAAAGTACTTAACGGACTTAAAAACGCTATAGAAGAGAAAGGCAGACCCATAGATGGTAACTGAAGCCAGCCTTGTTCAAATTAGAAACTGCTCAACTTCTTATTAGTGTTGGTGATAAGTATTTGAAAAAGTGCCAAGAAAAGTGACAGAAATTCTAGATTTTGAGATTTTAAAATCATATCTAAATACCTTTCTGAGGGATTTGCTTTAACCACGCATAAATAATTTGCTCCTCCTGCATGTCATATGTTGTGCAGAAATAATAGTTGAAAAAAAACCGAAGAGCAAACTCTAAGAGATCTAATCAACAATGTTAGCCTTAAAATCCATTAGTCTGTGAAAGATGATCAGTTTACTGGACATGTGATCTTACTGAGTGCATTTCTGACATATTCGAAAAGCGTCAGCCATAAGTCACTGCTGTTTCTGTCTTACGTAGTCTGGATTGTTTGAAATAGCCCTGCATACTGAATTCTTTGTCTTGGCAAGTATCGTTTATGTTTATTTGTCTTTTTTTTTTTTTTTTTTTTTCCTTCTAAGGAGATTAACTAGAGGCTTGGCTGAATAAATAAATCAGAAGTTAACAGTTTCATTTTGGAAAGAGTCAGGGGCTAGCTAAGAACAGATTGACTGTTTCATTTGGAAAAGAATGTTTTTATGTTGTTCCTAGTTGTGGCCATACCCGATGAGTGGAACGAAATATTCTGTATATCTTTAGCATTTTGATGATGCCTCCAAGAGACGTTTCTTTGGTATCTGCTCACAACAGAGCTGAAAATTTCACTAAGAGGGCCTGGAAGCCAGACATCAATTAGAGCAGCAGTGGATGTGAGAGATTTTAACAGTTTCTGTAGAAGATATATTTTTTAAAGTAATTTGCTACCTCTTCATTATAGCAGAAATGTTGGTTACTACAGAAAATAGAGCAGCTCTGAAATTTTTCATCCCACGGTATTTCGGTGAGAATCATCAGAGTGCGGCAGAAATGTGTTTCAGCCCAATCTGGGCAGAAGGGGAAAGATAAATATGAGCAAATTATGGGAGAAATTATGCAAAGGAGCAGGATATCAGCAAAACCACTGACACAACAACACTACATCTAGGACACATGACTCTGAAGCTGCTACTTTTTTATGGTAGTTGGAGATAAAGAAAATGAAACAGTTTAACAAGGTAGATCTTAATGGCTTGGTTAAAAACAATAGCTTTTCAAAGAACCGAATTTCAGGGGTTTTCAGTATTAGATTCTGCTTGACCAGGAGATGGAATTGAACTAAAATAGGCAATATTTCATTTTTCTCTAAAGAACAGAATACATGAGACTTCAAAAAATCACTTTCCAAATGGTCTCTGTGATGTGGCATGTGCCTGGCCAGAGACGAAGCAGTCGCTGTCTACAGGGAAGGGAAAACTGTACCTACGTCAGAAGGTACTACAGGATGGTCAAGGATTTGTCTGAAAACATCAGAAGGGCCCCACTGGAGCCCCAGTCTCTCACCTGAGGGAATACTGCTGGACTCTTCTGATATTATTCTTGTGCAGCACAGACACATTTTACAGTAATTTTACTTATGGAGATAGAATGAGCATTTTCAAACTGAGTAATTAAAAAATGTTGATGTCTCTTGTTTTCCTTTTGATATGAAGAAGTTGAAAATCTGCAGAAAATTATTCATTTTTTTTATATTGCTTGTATTTGCATTTGTGTTTGTATTTCTCCAAACATAGCCCCAAAGAAAAAAACCAGAAAAGGATGAAAACACCATATCTCAAGCACTCCTTACTCATCTTTCAAAGACTGATAAAACCAGCCTCCAGCCAAGCCTTACATTTTCTAAACTTCATTTAATTTGTTCTTTCTTTCAGTCTCCAGGTCCAGTGTGCCACTTCAGACTGCCTTTTTGTAACACACTATAGGTACATGTATGTACGGAACAGAGCTGTTGGTGGTCATCTAATGAACAGAAATCAGGGTTTTTTTAGCTGCTTTTGAGAGATTTTCTGTAGCATGTTGGATAGTGACACCATATCGAATCATGCAGTTGTCTCCTGTACTTGGCAGGAGTCATGTACTGGCTATGAGAATCTGTTCCAGGGAATCTAGAGAGATCCAGAGAGATTCAGCAATTCATATTGGGCTGTTTTCAGCCTGGAGCAGGGCTTTAGCTGCTACCTCTGGGAGGGTGGTTCTGCTGAGGGGTGCTGGGTTTAGCCCCACCAACCACCACGCTTGTCTTGCACTAAAGTCCCTTCAGCAATGATTGCCCTCGCTTAGAGAAGTGTGATTTGGAGGAGTAGCGTGTTGGTTTCTGGTCCTTGTTTATTATATTATCTCCTTCTCTGGAGATACTCAAGACCTGCCTGGATGCTTTCCTGCTCAACCTACCTATAGGTAGGGAACCTATGTTAGCAGGGAGTTGGGCTTGATATCTCCAAAGGTCCCTTCCAACCCTTATGATTCTGTGATATTAAGTTGTGCCTTGATATGACTAACAGTGAAAGTGGGAACTACTTTATTCTTGTGTTAGCCAAAAACACTAAATAAACCAAGTAATCTGCTACAAGTCATGTAAAGTTTTACTCTTGCAGTTCGTAAGAATTCAATCTTCCCACCTCTGGTAAATAAACTCTATTGATATTGATCTCCTTTTATGAGCTGAAAGAATGCATTCATTGTTATTGTATTTGTTCATGCCACCAAAACTTAACAATGGAGCAGCTATATTGTGTGTTATATCCTACTGCAATTCAGAAAGTAAATACTTAGTTCTGAAAGGATATGGAGTGGAAAAAGCTTATTTCATTTATCTTGATCTTTATATGTCTTTTCTATCATGTGAGATAGGCACTAAAATTAATTTCTTGGGGGTAGCCAAGATTAAAGAGATTACAGGGGATAAATAAAAACAAAATAATAAAATTCTACTGCTTTTGAAATAAGTGAATGTCTTTAATGTATTCATGGTAACATGAATTTTCTATACTCCCTTTTTACTAACTCCATATATTCTGTTTACTTGATTAACACCTAGTGCTCTAAGGGGCACTAAACAGGCCCATTTCTTCCTTGGCTCAGTCTGGGACATGCATCACTATGTTAATCGCAGGTTTTCTTCCGAACTTCTGTATCATTCAGTAATAGATATAATGCTATCAAGAGTAAAATTTTTTGAGCTGTTTTTCCTCCTTCTCCCTAAATAGCTATCAGTCTGTTGAAGCATGTGTTCCCTGCTCTGTCAAGCTCCCTCTTTTCAGTACTGTTTCAAGGATACCTTAAATGGGTCCATTCATTAACAGCAGAAGTGGCAGAAGAGATTCATGCAGCCTTTTTGTCAGCAGGCAAAACTGTCTTGAGGCTGTGGCTGCATTATGGTTGAATTACTAAGTCATGGGACTGTGAGAGCTCATTTAGCAACTGGTTCATCCCGCAGGACTTGTTTCTCCACTTGGGCAGCCCCTACGCCCAGGGGAGGCTGTTTCTCCGTGCCAAGTAACAGAGCGGTGTGCAGCTGCAGCTCTATCCTTCTGAAGTGATTTTGGAGTGTCTATCAAATGTAAAATAAAGAGAAACAAAATAGAAATGCGGGTAGTGGTGGTATTTGATGCAGTGGAAGTATTTGTTTCCCAGGTGTCATGGCACCAGCAAGTGAATCTGTGCTGTAGCAGCCATCGATCTGAATGGCTCCAAGTTGTACAAATCCATCGGAGGTGGATTCAAGGAACTCTTCTTTTCTTCACAGTGTAGCTTGTTATTGATTTCTCTCCTTGCACCGTTTTACTCGGACAGGCAAGGAAGATTAGGAAGATTATCTTCGGGATGTGTGCCATCCCGTTACCTTGGTTGTACTTAAGAGATTACAGGGGTATAAATGTGGTGCATCGGGAGGTCAAGGCTGAGACTGCACAGCTCTGAGTGCTTGCTTCTGTTGCACTTGTTATAAATTTCTTTCTCGTGATTCTCTTTTTAATTTTTCACTTGCTTAGGTTAATGTTTCACTCAGCCTGAGCATTAAGTGTCTGTGTGGCAGGGGGTGGAATTCTGGCATGAATTGTAAGATTTGAAAAATGGTAATTTTGAGTTTCTTTTATATTTTCTTTACTGAAGTGCCCTGGACAGTAAGTTCGGCCTAGCAAAACTTTCTGATTTCTCATTGTCGTGTGCAGTGGGCAGTTGGGCTGATGGGCTGCAGGTGGCACACTGAAGACTCAGCTGTTGTGTTTGTCTATCAGTTTCTTCCTTTTAAATTCAGCTTTCCAGCAACAGGAATAGTAAAAGAGTGACATGACGGTCTTATTTTGTTTCAGCTAGATTTTAAAGAGTCTGTCATTCAGGATTTTAAGGGATATTTAAGAATCAGACATGAAATTTGCAATTTTCTTTACTTTGTCAATTAATTTTCCCAGAGAATTATATCAAGACTGTGGGCAGAAAGTGTTGTGCAGGATTAATGCGAAGTAGTGTAACTGAAGGACTGCTTTGCTTCCTGAGGGAAAAAGAAATTGCTGTGAAAAGAAATAGCAGTAAGGCTGTGGTGGAAATCTGAAAGTGTAAATGCTAGATGAAAGGAACCAAGTTCAAGGAAGTGGAAAGACAATTTTGCTTGCTAAAACCAGGACTTGTTAAATTCTTGCCTGATAAAAAGAGGGCATCAAACAGTCTGAGCGTATACCTCTTTCTTGGTAAGAGTCACAGCCGTATGACTACATTTATTGCAGTAAGGTACTCCAGCCCAACCACTCTTTCACCCAGTCTTTCCAGACTTTCCAGAATTCATCTTAACCACACATTTTAGCTTTGGATGCATTTCTTCCACTGGACCTGAGCTCCTACCTCTGTTTGAGGTATGAGGATGACAACCAGGCAGTCGGTCAGCAACTGGTACCCCTGCAGCCCCACTGCCACCCACCAGTATGTGGGGCAGGGAAGGATCTTTGTCTGAATCATAGAATCATATTGTTGGACAAGACCTCTAATATCATCTTGTCCAAACATTGACCCATCCACACCATGCCCACTAACCCATGTCCCTCTGTGCCATATTTGCATGTTTCATGAGAACAAGAACATAGGACTTATGATCCAGACCCTTCACCAGCTTTGTTGCCCTTCTTTGGACACTCCAGTGCCTCAGTATCTTTCTTATAGTGAGGAGCCCAAAACTTGTACACAGTACTTGAGGTGTGGTGTCACCAGTGCCAAGTAAAAGTGTCTGCATTCACTGCAGTATTGCTTTTGTTCATGGCATAATGATGTGAATGATAGCTTTGCTGCAAACTGTGGCATCACAGAAGACTAGTTTTTTTTAGATTTTCTATGGGGGAAAAAAAAAAAAAAAAAGTACTGTTTATTTACTCTTTCTTCTGACTCTGTTTCAATTCTATTCCTACTTATAGGATAATCAGGGCAACTATCTCACACTGTAAATGGAAAGGTGACTTCAGTATTACGTGGCTTAAGGCAGGAGTTGAAGCCTTCATTTTTAAAGCCTATTTTCCCAAAACTTATATTCTCTTGACATTTTTGGTAGCTTTATTTCATATTCACTCCATCACCCTAGATATTTTTTTCAGTTACTGGGTGACCAGCACTGTATACAATCTCCCTAATAAGTGCCAAGAATGTCATAAAGAATTTACAAGTTTTCTGTCTCCGTGACTAGATGTCACTTTGTATGTAGCCCCAACATCTGACTTTCTGCAATCTTATCCAATTGTAAACGCAGGCCCTTTTATTGTTTGCTAAGCTCAATTCAGTGTTGCCACTTTCTGATTTATTTCTTCTGTTTAATATTAGTGTTAAATTATTTTTCCCATCTGTGTGTTTTTTGTCTGAGAAGTTTGGAGTGAAGGAGCTGGAAAACTGTTAAGAAAGCTATTGCAATATTCATGCCTGAGATTCTTGAGAAAATGCAGAATGTTGACTCTCATTTTATTATTGTTGAATATTTAATTCAATAGGTACCATTACATAGTCTAATATACATCAATGCACAATATGTACCACTTCCTCTGTGTAATTGCTGCGTCCTCTTTTTGCTTTGTTACGTGTTATGGACAGAATAGTTCTTACCTGTTTAAGTACCTGAGGATTATTTCTTAGGTTATAGTGTTACAAAACACACAAGTTTTCTATCGACTTGCATTCAGATCTTGAAAAATCATTCACTTTCCTTTTTTCCTTTTCACTCACGGATCCAAATGGTAGAATCAGTAACATTTGATTTCATGTTGAAAGCCAGAAATAATGTTTTTTGTTTAATTATTCCTGTAAAAGCTTTCACACGCTGATGATTTTTGGTCTTCACTGAGCTGGTGGGATCATCCCTCTGGTGACCTCTAGCCAGAAGGCAGTGCCCAGCCACCTCAGACTGTTAGGATGCAGCATGCTGTTAGTATTAGGTTGGGAGATTACTGTCATCTAGCTTCCCAATACATTTTTCCCCACGCTAGTTTTCAACTCTTCTGGCAGACCTATTGCTCGTGCCACATAAATGATGAAAAAAATAGTCATTTGTACCTTCTTTTCCTACAGGATTTACAGATAATCAGTACGGATGAAAACCAGGTATTTGTGGCTGTTCAGGAATGGTACCAGACAGACACGTACAATCTGTACCAGTCCGACCCACAAGGCGTTTACTACTCCATCCTACTGGAGAACGTCCGGAGTACGAAGCAGCCAGAAGAGAATGTCCTGATAGATATTCTGGAGGTAGGCTTTTAGTTCTTCCGGTGTCTGTGGTCTAGTTTTCTTTCTTTTATTTGGATTATGAATATAATTAATTTTCACAGTTGTTTTTAATGTAAAAAGGCTAGGATTTCTTTCTAACTGGTAGTACATCGTACTATATATGTGTTTCCCTCCTTTCCTGCTAGTGTGCTGTGGGCTCTAAGAACTAGATAATTGATATGACGTTACAGGGATGTGCAAAACCAGAGTTGATCAAGGCTTTCTTGCATGTGAGAAGTGGAGCTGACAGCACAATTTATTATTGAAGTAGGAAGTTATGTGGCTGCCTGTGTATGGCTTTTTTTTTCTTCTAGGTAACTCAGTGCTACACTTCCTGACTTAGATTCTCTTAGAGAGTAGATCTTTAAATAATAAACCCAAGAGCCTTGTGCTAGGTTTTGTGTCACCTCTGACAATTGAAGAATCAACAAAATTAAATACTGGACAGCAAATCCACTTGCTTTCACAGGGTGCCAGCAGCGTTTGCTATGTGATGCTATCTTATGAACAGTTCTATCTTCGATCTTAACTCTAGTGTGCTTCACAAGATAAATGAATAAAGAACATAGTGTTTTGGAAGGCACAAACTTGTCATCAATTCAATTCCTCCTGCTGCTGACTTTCATGTGAAGCAAGCTGCACATTTGCATCAGTTTTGCTCTTTCTTGTAGCATATAGGACTGACCATCAGCAGGATCTCAAACCACATGGACCTTTGTTCTGACCCAGTTTGGCCACTGTTATGCTCTAACTTGTCTGGTGTTAGGTTTTTTTTTTTTGTTTTTTTTTTTAAAGAGGTCTTCCTAAGTGTACCAGCCTTCTCGTGGAAAAGGTCTGCAGTAATTTTGGTTACAAATCTTGCACTTACAGAGGTGCTAAATGGCTCTAAATAGGTTATTCTTGGTGTGGGAACATGATAGCACTTTTTTTTTTCTCCTTTATCTCTTCATCATCGATTAGCTTTTTCTTTTCAAATAGCTAGAGTAAAACATTTACTAATTACCAATTTAAGCACAGATTATTTTCTATGCTGTCCCTATTTAGAAATGGGGCTTCTTAATGAGTAAAGCTGTAGATTGTGTGTAGCCACATTCCCACAGGGTGATATACTGGGAGCAGTATTTTGCAGCTCATTGCTTTTGGTGCAGGATGGAAAATCATAAGAGATTAAGGTACTATCTATCTCCTCTCTCAGCATCACCTAGAGCACATAATTTCACATCAGTTATATGGAGATGCCAGCTCTCTCTCCTTTTGTCTATAAGAGTTGCTTATTTAATTCAGTTTCACTCATAATTTAAGAATTTCACAGTGTTAATGAGGGTATATTTGTTAATGAACAAAAATGAGAGATCCTAGATCATTGTGTACACAGAATTAATTGGTAGCACTGCATTAAAAAGAATATGTGCAAATGATAGAGTAGTTGAAAGACAATTCTACAGCTTCAGAATGGTTTTTGGAATGAGGTTGCATCATAGGAGGGCAATTTTATTTGCTTAAAGTAAGAAAGCCCGCAGCTTTCAGATAGCTTGTAAAATAAATAAATAGTATTTGTCTTCTTTACTAAATAGTGATCATCTATTTGGGTCTACAAGTAGCGTATGGATTATTTACACTTTATAGCTAATAAAGATAAGTTGAAGACCTTGGGAATGTATTTTTTCATGTTTATTTTTTAGTATATTTTGAGTTTTCCCTCTGGACATTTTAATGCATGTATCCCATCATTGGAACAGAAATCTTTTAACACAGAGGTGATCCTCAGTGGTTGACAATTTCCATCAGTGTGTAATTCTTAAAATTTTCACTGTTGTTCTTCATTACCTGTTGCTGTCTTCACTTCATCTTTGGCTCATACATCTACTATAAGCTCTTTTACTTGTCTGCTTTCATTTTCTTTTATGTACGTTGTCTTCTTTGTACAGTATTTCATTTCTGCTAACATTGCAAATGTGAATGGGGAATAGTTGCCAAATATTCATATCAAAGAATGGCAAAGTATTAACTCTCCAAAAGCAGTATGCCATTGAAATTTGTATTAAGTGCTGCCAACATGACTCAGTCACAAATTTGACTCAGTCATATTTGAAAACAGATACGCAAATGTGCTACTTCTAGACTGGATCCTGTTTTGCTTCCTGTATGAGTAAGAGCTCCTCAAGTTGGAGCATATATTCTTCATGCTTACTTTCTTGCCTAAACCGTCACTCTTAGGCATTTAAATTTTAATCACATACTTGTTATATAACTGCATTTTTTGTATTTCAGTAACTGCTGCTAACACTGTGGGCCCATCTGAACACTAGTATCAAATGTTGTTCAACTGTTACTGAAAGAAAATTGAAAAGTGCAGTAATTATTGTCACAGAATACAAAGCCGCAACAGCAAAAGTATTTACAAAATAGGTTTGTAGTGTGCAAAACCTTTCTAAAAGTACTGGGAACCACAGTAAAAAAGTGGAAAACCAGCTACACTAAAAAAATCAAAAGAAAGCCAGAAGAACGGCATTTTTCAATTCCCTGACTTGTCTTACTCTAGGAAACTACTTTCATATTTTAGATAGCTTCTGGATTGTAGCTGAGCACTTAAACACTCCCTAGTGTTTAAATGTCCTCTTTTGCACAGCGTGTTATTTGCTATGCAACTCTTTTCCGTTTGTTGTAGAAAGACACTAATGTCCCACTTTTAGACCAGGGAGACGAGTCAAGGAGTGGAAAGTGACAAAGAATTTGGCTGTCTCATCATCACAATTGAATCCAGGAGGTAAATTTGACATACAGATCTTAAAATATTTACAGAAAGAGTCAGATATGAGTTTACATAGGTCACAGGACAAATATATTAGAAAGTGCTATACAGTGGCAGGGATGTTTTAAAGCTGCCAATTTTATGCAGCAGTTACCATTTCTATTTTTATTTTATTATTATTATTATTATTTTATTTTTTAGCCTAATGCACCACTTCAGTCTTCATACTTATGAACATTCTCCGAAGATAGGTACCTCTTGGAAACTTTTATTATTTCAAGTAGGATTTATGCCTTTCTTTCAAAAAAGAGCTGCTGAAGTGCTGGTCAGCTTTTATCTGTTAGAGCAGTGGTGAGTGTAGTTAACACTGGAATAATTTTTTTCATGATCTTTCTGTTCCTGATAGGATTCAAACTCCATATTCTGGAAAGGTGAGGTTACCCTAGCCACTTGGCTGGACTATAGATGGGAATGGGAATGAAGAACTTTTTCAGTCTGAATCTCACCAAATGATTACATGGCGTGATTGAATATTTATTAAACAAGACTGAGAGAAGAAAAAAATATTCACGATGCATCACTGTTTTTGCCATCTACAAAAGAAGTGGGATTCCTCCCTTGCAGTCCTTGATCTAATTACTGCTTAAATATTTAATAGTATTCACTACAAAAAATATATGCACAGAAATTGAAATGCAGCTCCACCATCCTCAGTACATGTTTGAACTGCTCAGCATTTCAGTCATATTCATGTTCGTGCTCTCTTTGGAAGATGGAATGCATAATAAGTTCCCAGCAAGTTGAAGTAGCTTTGACAGTTAAGAATGCACATTCCTTATTTTTTCCACTCTTTCTTTTATCACCTGCACTACCATGCAATTTACTGTTACATTTGACTTGGAGTCAGTGCTGAGCTTCCAGCATCCTGGATGAGTAAGCTAACCACATGTGCATGGGGGTTTAAAGGGGAAGGAGCTCATGAGAACTTTGGGTAGCAAAACAGCTATGGGAAATTTGATTCTCTGGACTTAAATGTAGTTCCAAGTTCTAGGGTATTACTGTAACCAGCAGAACATAATCTCTGTAGATTTTGGTCAGTTCCTTAGGAAAAGAAATATATTTATGAATGATAGAGATCAAATCTGTGGCCTGCTGGTATGGATGCCTTCTCTTCAAGCTAACTACAGACGTTTTCTAAAATGTATATCAAGGGAAGTTAGTGGTATTTGGGGGAGGGGAGAGTAGGAAAAAGAAAAAAAAAAAAAGGAAACTATAAGTATTTCTAATAAAAAGTAAATAGTAAGAGGTGGATATTCCTGTTCATGCCCAGACCTGCACAATTGGGCAGCTATACTATGCTGGAAATGATGTATGAGTAGATAGATGTTTCCAAGAATTTTTCAATAATTCAGAAAGCCTCATAAGTAATCACAAGGTAAACAGGGGCACTCTTAACAAAACCTTCTAATCTGATGTGAGACCTTACCTCTTTGTCCTTTTCCTCTTAATACTTTGTTTTATTTTTATTTTTTCTCTTTTAAGCTATCATTCATTTCCCTAATGGAAAAACTACCAGAGGCATGCAGTTCAGAGCCACAAAAGAGCAGCTGATCAGCAATAATCCTTGCCAAAAAAATGTGTTTATGCTGGTTATTAACCTTTTCTCATTTATGCTTCAGGTCAGAGGTGTAAAAGGAGTCTTTCTGGCCAACCAGAAGATTGATGGGAAAGTTACAACTCTAATAACCTACAACAAAGGCCGAGACTGGGATTTTCTAAACCCTCCAGACACTGATATGAATGGAAAACCTACCAACTGCAAACCTGTGAGTGGTCCCATCCTCTGTCTGAAGTGCAAAAGAATTATTTGTATGGGCAGTATGTGTAGCAGTGCAGGCAACCCAGAAGCTTTGTGCTGAGTTTACCAGCTAAATTAATACACAAATCTACTTGCATGACATGAGCAGTGATTTTGCTAGCTGTTAGTCCAGTCATCTTGTACAATGAGTCATGACTCCGTCTGTAGCTCTGCATTTCTTATTTTAGAGCTTAATTTGATGCAAAGAGGACAGCTTTTCTTGTGTGCCAACCACACAACCCAATTCAGAACAATCATAACAGTAAGTTGTTTCAGGATATAAGCAGCACGTCAGATGCATCTTACCAATACCTTTCTTTGTTTCATCTTTCATACTTCTGTTTCATCTTAAAGCAAGATAATCCTGTTAAAGGAACTCTTGACAGTTGCTTGGAAATAAACATCACATTTAATTGCATCAAAAAGTCTTTTTTTTTTTTTTTTTTTTTTT
>JACDJE010000207.1:1430076-1446084 GCA_016647715.1 Pavo muticus | reverse complement strand
ATGACTAATACAGTGATAAGTAGTGATTAAAACATGTAAATTAATAATAAATTGTAAATGAAATTAAACTCCCATATTTGCATGACTGTGGAGATCTGCTAAAATGCCTGAGCTGTGCGGAACTTTAAATTCGCTAACTCTCTTGACGTCTGTTTGTGTTCTCACAACTGTACCACATTTCAAGAGAGCTTGGCTGTCCATTGATCATCATTAAAATGCATTGTTTTATTTCAGAAATCAGATCACTGTGCTATCAACTGTTATTTTGGCATGTGCAAAGTTAGGAATACCTTGGAGAAATACATGGAACAGCAGTCAGTGCCCCTGTACTTTCAGCCTTGCCACTCCTGTAGAGATGGAACTTGTGTTTTACGGTTACCTCACCTATTCCAGATGCAGTAACTTTTTCAGTATGAACTTGAATTGTGCTCAGTGTATTATATTACCTTTACTTGTTACCACAGAAGGATTTTGAGATGTAATACAGACCCAATAAAATGATGAAAGGGTTCCATGTTGTATTGACACATCTGAGGAGTTACTTCAGACTTTTACAGCTATAATAAAGAGCATAAAATTTAGCACGATTCTCCAGACAACCAGCTTACTGTTTTATCTGTGGGTGGTGTTACAGTTAGAACATATCAGGATGTGGTGGGTAGCAGGATGGCATTTAAAAACGGTTCTTTTTTCGGATGAGACATTTGATGTCTTTGACTGAAGTGTTGGCTCCCAGTCTTAAGAGTTGAACAGAATTTGGCTATTTCTTACCTTCTATATCCCTTGATTGTGATGTCAGTTTTGATATGTTTTATTGGCTACCACTCTTACCACAAATATGGTTCATAATTGCACTCAGATACAGAAAAGAAATTTTAGGGTATTTTGGCTCTATTTTCTGAGTGCTTGTGTAACTCTGCTGTTATTTGTTTATAAGGTTATTAATGTCAGAACTTTCTTTGCATTTCATTTGAAGTGAATTGGAGCTGCTGGAAAAGAGTTTATGGGGTACTGTTACATATGCTTGTTAGCTGACTTAATTCAGTAACACGACACACTTTGAGATAGAGCCTTGAATCAAGACTTTTTACTCAAATATAACAATGTCTTTGAAGTTGCATTTTACTAGGATATAAAAGTTTAAACAATGTAACTCTTTAAATAGGGAAAACTCGTAACTCTTTTGTGACATAGATTAAACAGAAAGGTTTGGAGACATAATTAATTTGTAGATTTCACTTTATGAAGTTTCCAAAATTAAGTGGTAGATATGTTTCTCCTAAAGAATCTGGGGGTATTGGACATTTCAGCCTTCATCAATGCGCAGAGCGTTACATCAACAATCAGAAGTCCCTGCATGCACCACCTCTTTTTTTTTATTTTTTATTTTTTTTTTACCCTTGGCCAGAAGGTGGGCTGCTTTCAAAGGTCAAGAAGCAGTGCTTTTTCCCAAAGCAATCCACCTCCATGCCAAGTTTGTCATTAGTTGTATTTTTGACAGAATAGTGTTTCTCTGCAACTATAACTGAGTCCATCTCCTTTTGTTCATTTACCAAGAAAAGACAATAGAGGTGAAACCAAAGCAAGGAGAAGTCATGGCTGTCCTGACAAAGCTGTAGTTACAAAGCACTTGCTGATACCTTTGTTATTAATGTATCAGCTGGATGTAAAAGTCTTTCTAACAAAATGAAAGTTAATGATGTCAGTTTACAGACTTATTCTCCATTAGCTAAGGCAATTTACTGCTGCACTTTTTAAAGTGCAGCTCCATAGAACTTCTCAAAATAAAGATCTACTCATGTAAATAGAGTTCTGTAGAAGGTAAGAGAGACAATAATTGGCATTTATCCAGAAGCCTAATGGCCTCCAAGAGTGGAGTCTTATTTTCAAAATGACACAGCCAACTATATGTGTGATGAACTACTTGATAAACGAGAGCATGGAGTTGGCTGGAAAGAGGGAAAACCAAGAAGGAGCAGTTGAAAGAAATGAACTCCGTCCTATAAATTCTCTGATTCTATATGAAGTTCAACATCATCTCATCTAGGCTGTATACAGGATTAAATAACCTAGGTAAACCATTAAATGACATAGCACATGCAGTCTTGGTGGTCCAAATAGAGCATGTATCTTGAGCAGTGCACACAGTTATTCTTCTCCAGAACCTTTCAGCTCTAATGACCATACTCCATAAACAGATCTGTTTTGGTGGTAAAAACAGCTATTTACATAACACACAAGTGAAGTAACATACTGCTGTTGTAATCTCGTAGGTTTTCTTTCCTAATCTCTTCTGTTTAAGAGTATCTAATAACTTCTCTCTTTCTTTTTACTGCAAAAGCATGCAATGCATATATTTAAATCAAATCTCCTGAAAGGAGGTCGTTTAGAAAGGATATGGAGCTATTATTGGTTCTCCCCTGTAACACTGCGAACTGGTGATTTAATGGCTTGCTGTTTTAAACACCACAAGTTAAAAGGTAGAGATCTTGCTATTTGGGGTTACATCTGCTACGATCTTGTCTTACAAATTTGTTTCAAGACTTTTGTATGCAAAAGTCAGTAATCTTCACAGTAATCTGAATGCGAGCTGCTACTCTTCAGTGTAATTTGTCAAAATATTCCATGGCTTCCTGGTGAATATTTAAGTAAAATAAGTAATTCTGCTGTAGACTTTTGCCTTTAGAGAGCTTTTTGGACCATAACCCCTCTTTTCAGTTTTACGTGTTTATCTAGGTCCTGGATTTTTCTACCATTCCATAAAGTCTTACATTTAAAACTTTTTTTTTTTTTTTTTAAGCAATTCAAGTTCAAAATGAATAATTTTGCATAATGTGATTAAGGTATGGCTTCTGAGTTCATGTACATTTCAGACTTACATCTTAAATACACATTTTAACGTTCGAACTAAGGCTCATTGCTCCTGCCTATACAAAACTAGGATGTTTAAATAAATAAAGAAATGATGCTTTTTTTTCGTTTTTTTTTTGTTGTTGTTGTTGTTGTTGTTTTAAGAGAGTATGTCTGTTGATAATAGAATAAAACCATTCATCATCTGAGGTTTGTTCTCACTCTGACTGGTGTCAGGACTATTTCCAGTCTCTCTTGTTAATTGGGTTCCCCCTTCTTTCCTTATCTTTTGCGGCAGGTAACCTGGGGTCTCAGCTGGTTGAGTATAAAGAAGAAATGTACATCACATCTGACTGTGGGAAGACATGGCGCCAGGTGAGAAAGTGAAATAATTTAAGATAATTTTTAATTTACCCAATATGTTGAATTTTATTATGCATAACTTATCTTTATATACCCACTCTTTTGAGGCAGGTGGCCATTATTATCCTCATTTCACTTGCAAACTGAGAGATTAAGGAGCTGATTTGCAAAGATCCAAATTGGTTGGGCTGTCAGATTCTCCTGAAACTCAAATATTTTGGTCTCTTTACAGATTTTCTAAGTATCTTGCATAAGAAGCATGCAGTCCAGTTAGGTTTTTTGTAATTTCAGTAATCTTCCTATGCTAATGGAGAAGTGGACTTGGGCTAAATATTGCAGTACGAATATTCCAAGCTGCAAGATAGGGTTTACGTAGGAAGGAGGAAATAGTTCTGCTCTGTAGTTAAAAACTGCTATTAAAGGCTAAAGTTTGTTCTCCATTGAAAATGAGAACACAAAAAGAGATTGAAAAAAAAAAACAGTAAACCTTTGAATGTCTTTTAGTATGATTTAGTCAATTATAGGACTAAATACGTTAAAGTATTTCTAAAAAAATCCCACAGTCTTGTAGTAGTTGAAATGGCATTTGATTTTTGGATGCCTTATGTTTCCAATGAAAAGTGTTGATTTAAGCATTGCACCATTCTAATTCACTTTATTTTAAGCTGCTCTGTCTCAATAATATTTTCTTTATAAGTGTAAATATCCATAACAGTAGTAATAAGACACGAGGAGGTTCTGTAATCTACTTTTAATGTATATCCAGAGAAAAGAAGAAACAGCCCTCAAAGTAACAGTGTATCAGAAAGTATCACAGAATCACAGAATCACAGAATCACAGAATCACTAAGGTTGGAAAGGACCTATAAGATCATCNTTTAGAAATGGGGCTTCTTAATGAGTAAAGCTGTAGATTGTGTGTAGCCACATTCCCACAGGGTGATATACTGGGAGCAGTATTTTGCAGCTCATTGCTTTTGGTGCAGGATGGAAAATCATAAGAGATTAAGGTACTATCTATCTCCTCTCTCAGCATCACCTAGAGCACATAATTTCACATCAGTTATATGGAGATGCCAGCTCTCTCTCCTTTTGTCTATAAGAGTTGCTTATTTAATTCAGTTTCACTCATAATTTAAGAATTTCACAGTGTTAATGAGGGTATATTTGTTAATGAACAAAAATGAGAGATCCTAGATCATTGTGTACACAGAATTAATTGGTAGCACTGCATTAAAAAGAATATGTGCAAATGATAGAGTAGTTGAAAGACAATTCTACAGCTTCAGAATGGTTTTTGGAATGAGGTTGCATCATAGGAGGGCAATTTTATTTGCTTAAAGTAAGAAAGCCCGCAGCTTTCAGATAGCTTGTAAAATAAATAAATAGTATTTGTCTTCTTTACTAAATAGTGATCATCTATTTGGGTCTACAAGTAGCGTATGGATTATTTACACTTTATAGCTAATAAAGATAAGTTGAAGACCTTGGGAATGTATTTTTTCATGTTTATTTTTTAGTATATTTTGAGTTTTCCCTCTGGACATTTTAATGCATGTATCCCATCATTGGAACAGAAATCTTTTAACACAGAGGTGATCCTCAGTGGTTGACAATTTCCATCAGTGTGTAATTCTTAAAATTTTCACTGTTGTTCTTCATTACCTGTTGCTGTCTTCACTTCATCTTTGGCTCATACATCTACTATAAGCTCTTTTACTTGTCTGCTTTCATTTTCTTTTATGTACGTTGTCTTCTTTGTACAGTATTTCATTTCTGCTAACATTGCAAATGTGAATGGGGAATAGTTGCCAAATATTCATATCAAAGAATGGCAAAGTATTAACTCTCCAAAAGCAGTATGCCATTGAAATTTGTATTAAGTGCTGCCAACATGACTCAGTCACAAATTTGACTCAGTCATATTTGAAAACAGATACGCAAATGTGCTACTTCTAGACTGGATCCTGTTTTGCTTCCTGTATGAGTAAGAGCTCCACAAGTTGGAGCATATATTCTTCATGCTTACTTTCTTGCCTAAACCGTCACTCTTAGGCATTTAAATTTTAATCACATACTTGTTATATAACTGCATTTTTTGTATTTCAGTAACTGCTGCTAACACTGTGGGCCCATCTGAACACTAGCATCAAATGTTGTTCAACTGTTACTGAAAGAAAATTGAAAAGTGCAGTAATTATTGTCACAGAATACAAAGCCGCAACAGCAAAAGTATTTACAAAATAGGTTTGTAGTGTGCAAAACCTTTCTAAAAGTACTGGGAACCACAGTAAAAAAGTGGAAAACCAGCTACACTAAAAAAATCAAAAGAAAGCCAGAAGAACGGCATTTTTCAATTCCCTGACTTGTCTTACTCTAGGAAACTACTTTCATATTTTAGATAGCTTCTGGATTGTAGCTGAGCACTTAAACACTCCCTAGTGTTTAAATGTCCTCTTTTGCACAGCGTGTTATTTGCTATGCAACTCTTTTCCGTTTGTTGTAGAAAGACACTAATGTCCCACTTTTAGACCAGGGAGACGAGTCAAGGAGTGGAAAGTGACAAAGAATTTGGCTGTCTCATCATCACAATTGAATCCAGGAGGTAAATTTGACATACAGATCTTAAAATATTTACAGAAAGAGTCAGATATGAGTTTACATAGGTCACAGGACAAATATATTAGAAAGTGCTATACAGTGGCAGGGATGTTTTAAAGCTGCCAATTTTATGCAGCAGTTACCATTTCTATTTTTATTTTATTATTATTATTATTATTTTATTTTTTAGCCTAATGCACCACTTCAGTCTTCATACTTATGAACATTCTCCGAAGATAGGTACCTCTTGGAAACTTTTATTATTTCAAGTAGGATTTATGCCTTTCTTTCAAAAAAGAGCTGCTGAAGTGCTGGTCAGCTTTTATCTGTTAGAGCAGTGGTGAGTGTAGTTAACACTGGAATAATTTTTTTCATGATCTTTCTGTTCCTGATAGGATTCAAACTCCATATTCTGGAAAGGTGAGGTTACCCTAGCCACTTGGCTGGACTATAGATGGGAATGGGAATGAAGAACTTTTTCAGTCTGAATCTCACCAAATGATTACATGGCGTGATTGAATATTTATTAAACAAGACTGAGAGAAGAAAAAAATATTCACGATGCATCACTGTTTTTGCCATCTACAAAAGAAGTGGGATTCCTCCCTTGCAGTCCTTGATCTAATTACTGCTTAAATATTTAATAGTATTCACTACAAAAAATATATGCACAGAAATTGAAATGCAGCTCCACCATCCTCAGTACATGTTTGAACTGCTCAGCATTTCAGTCATATTCATGTTCGTGCTCTCTTTGGAAGATGGAATGCATAATAAGTTCCCAGCAAGTTGAAGTAGCTTTGACAGTTAAGAATGCACATTCCTTATTTTTTCCACTCTTTCTTTTATCACCTGCACTACCATGCAATTTACTGTTACATTTGACTTGGAGTCAGTGCTGAGCTTCCAGCATCCTGGATGAGTAAGCTAACCACATGTGCATGGGGGTTTAAAGGGGAAGGAGCTCATGAGAACTTTGGGTAGCAAAACAGCTATGGGAAATTTGATTCTCTGGACTTAAATGTAGTTCCAAGTTCTAGGGTATTACTGTAACCAGCAGAACATAATCTCTGTAGATTTTGGTCAGTTCCTTAGGAAAAGAAATATATTTATGAATGATAGAGATCAAATCTGTGGCCTGCTGGTATGGATGCCTTCTCTTCAAGCTAACTACAGACGTTTTCTAAAATGTATATCAAGGGAAGTTAGTGGTATTTGGGGGAGGGGAGAGTAGGAAAAAGAAAAAAAAAAAAAGGAAACTATAAGTATTTCTGATAAAAAGTAAATAGTAAGAGGTGGATATTCCTGTTCATGCCCAGACCTGCACAATTGGGCAGCTATACTATGCTGGAAATGATGTATGAGTAGATAGATGTTTCCAAGAATTTTTCAATAATTCAGAAAGCCTCATAAGTAATCACAAGGTAAACAGGGGCACTCTTAACAAAACCTTCTAATCTGATGTGAGACCTTACCTCTTTGTCCTTTTCCTCTTAATACTTTGTTTTATTTTTATTTTTTCTCTTTTAAGCTATCATTCATTTCCCTAATGGAAAAACTACCAGAGGCATGCAGTTCAGAGCCACAAAAGAGCAGCTGATCAGCAATAATCCTTGCCAAAAAAATGTGTTTATGCTGGTTATTAACCTTTTCTCATTTATGCTTCAGGTCAGAGGTGTAAAAGGAGTCTTTCTGGCCAACCAGAAGATTGATGGGAAAGTTACAACTCTAATAACCTACAACAAAGGCCGAGACTGGGATTTTCTAAACCCTCCAGACACTGATATGAATGGAAAACCTACCAACTGCAAACCTGTGAGTGGTCCCATCCTCTGTCTGAAGTGCAAAAGAATTATTTGTATGGGCAGTATGTGTAGCAGTGCAGGCAACCCAGAAGCTTTGTGCTGAGTTTACCAGCTAAATTAATACACAAATCTACTTGCATGACATGAGCAGTGATTTTGCTAGCTGTTAGTCCAGTCATCTTGTACAATGAGTCATGACTCCGTCTGTAGCTCTGCATTTCTTATTTTAGAGCTTAATTTGATGCAAAGAGGACAGCTTTTCTTGTGTGCCAACCACACAACCCAATTCAGAACAATCATAACAGTAAGTTGTTTCAGGATATAAGCAGCACGTCAGATGCATCTTACCAATACCTTTCTTTGTTTCATCTTTCATACTTCTGTTTCATCTTAAAGCAAGATAATCCTGTTAAAGGAACTCTTGACAGTTGCTTGGAAATAAACATCACATTTAATTGCATCAAAAAGTCTTTTTTTTTTTTTTTTTTTTTTTTAAGATGGTGTTATTGTAGTCCTAGCTACCCGTAATATCTCGTTGTTTGTTACGCTGTACTGAAAAACTTTGTATTTTTGTCACTGACTCTCCGCTCACTGGGACTCCAGGCTGTGCTTTTCTGGGCAAAATAAATGGTTTCAGTCCTGCTACTGGCAGAGATTTAATCCTTCTCCACATAGAAATGGGAGGACTGGAGAAGTTGGCTCCCCTTTGAAAATTTCAGACTGTCCTATGTGTTGTAAGCCTGTGGGTCCTGAATCTGAGCTCTCAGATCAGTGGAAGAATAGCAGAAGCAGCAGCTCCTGAGCACCACTGGCAGGCAGCAGTAATGGCTTCCAAGTGCCACTGCAGAAAGTGCAAGAGGCAGTAAGTTGCTTAGCTAAGAGAGATGGCGATCATCCAAAAGTCATTAAACTATTTCTATATGATTTTTTTTTCTAAAAAAGAAATTTTAGTAATTTTTTAATTAATCATCGTTTTACGTAATTACTCGAGACCAGCAAACATTTTAATTATTGCTGTTGCTCTTAGCTAGAGACTTTAAGCAGTTCTGTCACATGGGTTTTTTATACAATAATTTCATGCCAACTTCTTTTTTACTGTCAGTGTCAGACTATGGAGACAGACTCTTGTTAGCTTAGCTTTGTGTTTTGGTCTGTACTCCATTGGAAACAGTCATTCTCTATAGGAATACATCACTGCAACTGTTCTCTGTGTGGGCTTTCATTATCATACAAGCATAACTGTTACCAGTGTTTTTTGTCTTTCAAACCTCTCTTCTTTTTCCCCCACAAGCCTGATTGCTACCTTCACCTCCATCTCCGCTGGGCAGATAATCCATATGTGTCAGGAACAGTCCATACGAAGGATACTGCACCAGGGCTCATCATGGGGGCAGGTAAAAGCACGACGTTATTTTGTAAGACCTGAAATGTAGTAGGAATTGTATATTGATCTAGTATTTTGGATTACAAAATTTACCTTTCTACAAACATTACCAAATTAAGGCTCTCACTGAAGAATGCTCTCACTGAAAAGTGTTCTTTTACAAGATCCCTGGATCAAAAAATGTAGTAAAAGTTAATTGAAGCCCCCAGAGCTCAGTCTTCTAGGACAGGTCTGTAACAGTTGCATTATGTTTCTCTGTGCTGTTTAATATCTCTTTCCCCATTAGTGAAGTATGAAGCAGTGGTGATGGCTGAAGGCCTTGTCATGTTGCCTGGAAGTGAAGATCCTTACCATCTCCTCTGGCATCATGAACAGCCCAGTAAATCCTATAAATCTAAACAGTGGCCAAGTCTTTGTTCTTCATACAGATAATTTGTTTTGTTATATTTACTAATTCCTTTCCACCTAAAGGGAGATGAAGTGAAAGAGGCAAGTGTGTCTTAGTGCTGAGAGCAATGCTGGTTGTGGCTGTTCCATTATAACATACATATGGGACCACGTTACTGTGAAGTGGAATTTAATAAAAGAAATTCCCTCGGAGTATTGACTACTCATCACTAAAAACATTTACGTTAGTCTGTTTTACTTTGTACCCTTGTGATTCATTTATTCATTTCATTTGATTTTCTTTTCCTTTGCTTTGAAATGTTGAAACGTTAACAGTTTTAAAGAGCTTTTTAAGTCTCATTATGTTATTCCGTTGTTCTGAATTATGTTTAGATGAAATACACACGTGTTACTTCCCTTTTCATAAAAATGTATCTGTTTTTAATCAATAATGATTTCTGCTAGTGTCTTATAAAAGCGTTATTAAATTGAAAATTCCCTGAGAATTTCAAGGCAAACATATTTGGTGTTGAAAGACAATGACAGCTGCTATTACTTCAATATAACTAGATTCCCTTACAGTAAATGGAGTTTAAGATATTTTACTGGAGGCAGACCTAAATGGGAAATGCTGCTACGTTTTTATTGACGAGAATGAGACTAAGAATGTATAAGATGCCTTTGTGGGTACATTTCTTGGAAGTATCTAAGTAGATGTTTAATTCACGTTGAATACATTTCAGTGTTTCAAAAAATAATAACCAGCTCAAGGATCTTCTTTTTACATAAAGGTACTTCCTATTCTGATGTAGGTTCTTACTTTATGCCTCCGTTTGGCCTTTTGAAGCAAATTAAGCAATGTGGTTTTATAAACTAGTCAGATACTTGTATTTCATTTTTCTCTGTCCTTGCATTATAATCTGATGTGATGAATTGATACTTTGGGGGATTTTGGTTTATTTTCATTCAATTGGGTTTTGTGGATATTTTTTAAGTGCATGGCTCTGAGGTGATAACATGGATGGCTGGTTGGAGAAGAGTACTTTGCATTTAGTTCCTTCCAAGAAAACAAGACCAATGAGGAAGGGCTGAAGGAACTGGGATCATTTAGTCTGAAAGCTGAAGGGAGATGTTATTGCTCTCTGCAGCTACCTGAAAGGAGGTTGTAACAAGATGGATGTTCTCTTTTCTCAGATGACAAGTGACATAGGACATGAGGAAACAGCCTCATGTCACACCAGGGGAGGTTTAGATTGAATGTCAGGAAGGGTTCCTTCATGTAAGGGGTGGTTAGGCATGGGGACAGGCTGCCTGGGGAGATGGTGAAGTTGCTATCCTGGAGGTATTTTAGAGACATGACTGTGGGACTTAGGGACATCATTTAGTTGTGGGCTTGATAGTGTGAGGTAATGGTTGGACTTGATAATCCTAAGGGTCTTTTCCAACCTAAATTCTTCTGTATGATTTTATCTCTTTGATGTCTTACCATGCCTGGTAAACAAGCTTATCAACAGCTTTCCTCAACATGGGAGCCTTTTTAATTACATCCAGATATCATTAAGGAACAGTCTGATGTGTTAAATCTGACCTGATTGTTGAGCAACTTGTAATGGAATTAAAATAGTAGCTACACCACCACTCATAGCCACTAGCTAAAGCAAGAAAAAATTTTCCAGGGATAGTGCAATATATCCTTTCTCTGGTTGAAGGTCACATAGTTGCAGACAGAGCAGAATGACTTCATTTTGTAAGTCTGAAAGAGCATCTGCATGCTTGCAAACATGATGACCTGACTAAGCTCTGATTTTGTCTTGCATTTGTATGATTTGTATGATTTGAATGCTCAGGTCATGTAGATTCAGTGCATGTCCTCAGTGTTATCTGGCAAACCTGATATCCTTGTAAACTTACCCTTCTTATCAGAAATAATTTACATACAACAAGCTTGCATTATTTTTTTCCTGATTCCCAACATTGATAATCACGTGCAAATCAACAGAAGTACTGATTTCTTTGCACATACAGAAATCAGATTATCTGGACCACATTACACTCTATTGGAATTTCACTGTTAGATTTAGTGAGACCACATCATCTGCAAACAGCAGATGATGATATAGATCCAGGAATGTCAGTTGATCACTGTGTGACTATGAACCATCAGTGCATTGTACTGTGGAAAAGGGAAATGTATTCTGAGGGTGAAGTAGGTAAATAATAGCCAACAGAGAGAGGGAAATATTAATTATCTGGCAAAATACTGTACTAATAACAGTGTGTACAGTTCTGATAATCAATTTTCAGGACCAGTGAGCAGATGCTAAGAAGGACTACTTGGCAGTTGATGGAAATAGAGATTCTATTTACATGGAGAATCTCATTAGCTGAGAAAAATAAAGGCCAATAAAGAATATTATTTATTCCTGAAAGTGTAACCATGGGATAGAAACAAATGGGAGTAAAGAGATGTTCAATGAATGTATAGTATAAACAACTGGATAAGAACTGGAAATCAGAGAATAGTTTGTAACCATAAGAACAATGAAACTGCTCCTCTCAGTGAGAGTATTGTGGTTATTAATCAGAAGGCCAAACAACAGCAGCAAAATCACTGTAATGTGGAGATTGGCTGCCTAATAGAAAGATGATATAACACAGTTGCTTGTGACAATTGAAAACATAACCTGTGACTTAATGATTGTTTTGATACTCAGCATGAAAAATAGACCACAGAGACATGTGATTATTGTTTTCATTTAAAAGAATAATTAAACAGAAAATAGCATTAATTCCTAGAAGCTTTTGGGAAAATGTAATAATATGATGTTAAAATTGCATCTTTTATAAATCGCATTTACGAGTAAAAATTGAACTCTATTAAAGTTGCGTAAGTAGTTCTAAGGAAAATATATTTGTAGCTTATAAATATATATAATTTTTGCAGACAGAATATTAAGTTTTATAGCTGCATATTAAAGTGTTCGTTCAAATAACTGGTTTGCTCCCTTTAAGAAATGTAATAAGATTTTGCATTGCATTTGATTTTTGTGCATTTTAATCTTGGCAGCGGCTTCTTTTTTCACAGCATCAGCTATGAAATGTGTGTCAATTGATGTGTAAATTTTTTACTATAAACTTGTGAAGGACTTTTTTATGAAGAATGTTTAGAGAAGTGTAGACTTTTCAGGTGCTGGTTTACTGTAATTCTCTGCTTAGTTTCCAATCCAGAAGGCAAGTCAAGCAAGCACTAAATTTTGCACATTGAGGAAGTGCTGGAAAGTTAAGGTTACTTTTTGTCACATCTGGCCCAAATACATTGCACACATTATGATAAATTTATAACATTTTTCACAAAAGTAGCATACTGAGCTGCCACTACAGAAAGGATGAGGGAACGGTGAGATGACAGAGCATTTCCTAGTGCACTCTAGAGTGAAGATCCTGCAATTCCCAAAGACTTTTCTCATGTCAGTGTGTTCCTTGACTCTTGACTGCATGAGTCACTCCCTCAGCCAAACACTTCTTCATTTTGCCAAGCAAAAACAGTCTATCTGGGACGTGAAACACAAATTGGTTGCATGCTTCTTCTTTGCTGACTAGTAGTTTACAAACCATGACATTTTAGCTTGTTCATTGGCTAAAGGTATGTCACAGCTGCATTAATTAACAGGCAGTGTAGGCACAGGGCATTTAACTTTTTGGAGTAGGTACCTGCCTATATGCTAAATTTCAGTGGCTGGAAAAGATTTTCCATATTTGAAGTGTTGCTTATGGGGATTATGTCTTCTCATGGTAAGCATGTCTAAAATCACATTAAAAATATGACTAATACAGTGATAAGTAGTGATTAAAACATGTAAATTAATAATAAATTGTAAATGAAATTAAACTCCCATATTTGCATGACTGTGGAGATCTGCTAAAATGCCTGAGCTGTGCGGAACTTTAAATTCGCTAACTCTCTTGACGTCTGTTTGTGTTCTCACAACTGTACCACATTTCAAGAGAGCTTGGCTGTCCATTGATCATCATTAAAATGCATTGTTTTATTTCAGAAATCAGATCACTGTGCTATCAACTGTTATTTTGGCATGTGCAAAGTTAGGAATACCTTGGAGAAATACATGGAACAGCAGTCAGTGCCCCTGTACTTTCAGCCTTGCCACTCCTGTAGAGATGGAACTTGTGTTTTACGGTTACCTCACCTATTCCAGATGCAGTAACTTTTTCAGTATGAACTTGAATTGTGCTCAGTGTATTATATTACCTTTACTTGTTACCACAGAAGGATTTTGAGATGTAATACAGACCCAATAAAATGATGAAAGGGTTCCATGTTGTATTGACACATCTGAGGAGTTACTTCAGACTTTTACAGCTATAATAAAGAGCATAAAATTTAGCACGATTCTCCAGACAACCAGCTTACTGTTTTATCTGTGGGTGGTGTTACAGTTAGAACATATCAGGATGTGGTGGGTAGCAGGATGGCATTTAAAAACGGTTCTTTTTTCGGATGAGACATTTGATGTCTTTGACTGAAGTGTTGGCTCCCAGTCTTAAGAGTTGAACAGAATTTGGCTATTTCTTACCTTCTATATCCCTTGATTGTGATGTCAGTTTTGATATGTTTTATTGGCTACCACTCTTACCACAAATATGGTTCATAATTGCACTCAGATACAGAAAAGAAATTTTAGGGTATTTTGGCTCTATTTTCTGAGTGCTTGTGTAACTCTGCTGTTATTTGTTTATAAGGTTATTAATGTCAGAACTTTCTTTGCATTTCATTTGAAGTGAATTGGAGCTGCTGGAAAAGAGTTTATGGGGTACTGTTACATATGCTTGTTAGCTGACTTAATTCAGTAACACGACACACTTTGAGATAGAGCCTTGAATCAAGACTTTTTACTCAAATATAACAATGTCTTTGAAGTTGCATTTTACTAGGATATAAAAGTTTAAACAATGTAACTCTTTAAATAGGGAAAACTCGTAACTCTTTTGTGACATAGATTAAACAGAAAGGTTTGGAGACATAATTAATTTGTAGATTTCACTTTATGAAGTTTCCAAAATTAAGTGGTAGATATGTTTCTCCTAAAGAATCTGGGGGTATTGGACATTTCAGCCTTCATCAATGCGCAGAGCGTTACATCAACAATCAGAAGTCCCTGCATGCACCACCTCTTTTTTTTTATTTTTTATTTTTTTTTTACCCTTGGCCAGAAGGTGGGCTGCTTTCAAAGGTCAAGAAGCAGTGCTTTTTCCCAAAGCAATCCACCTCCATGCCAAGTTTGTCATTAGTTGTATTTTTGACAGAATAGTGTTTCTCTGCAACTATAACTGAGTCCATCTCCTTTTGTTCATTTACCAAGAAAAGACAATAGAGGTGAAACCAAAGCAAGGAGAAGTCATGGCTGTCCTGACAAAGCTGTAGTTACAAAGCACTTGCTGATACCTTTGTTATTAATGTATCAGCTGGATGTAAAAGTCTTTCTAACAAAATGAAAGTTAATGATGTCAGTTTACAGACTTATTCTCCATTAGCTAAGGCATTTTACTGCTGCACTTTTTAAAGTGCAGCTCCATAGAACTTCTCAAAATAAAGATCTACTCATGTAAATAGAGTTCTGTAGAAGGTAAGAGAGACAATAATTGGCATTTATCCAGAAGCCTAATGGCCTCCAAGAGTGGAGTCTTATTTTCAAAATGACACAGCCAACTATATGTGTGATGAACTACTTGATAAACGAGAGCATGGAGTTGGCTGGAAAGAGGGAAAACCAAGAAGGAGCAGTTGAAAGAAATGAACTCCGTCCTATAAATTCTCTGATTCTATATGAAGTTCAACATCATCTCATCTAGGCTGTATACAGGATTAAATAACCTAGGTAAACCATTAAATGACATAGCACATGCAGTCTTGGTGGTCCAAATAGAGCATGTATCTTGAGCAGTGCACACAGTTATTCTTCTCCAGAACCTTTCAGCTCTAATGACCATACTCCATAAACAGATCTGTTTTGGTGGTAAAAACAGCTATTTACATAACACACAAGTGAAGTAACATACTGCTGTTGTAATCTCGTAGGTTTTCTTTCCTAATCTCTTCTGTTTAAGAGTATCTAATAACTTCTCTCTTTCTTTTTACTGCAAAAGCATGCAATGCATATATTTAAATCAAATCTCCTGAAAGGAGGTCGTTTAGAAAGGATATGGAGCTATTATTGGTTCTCCCCTGTAACACTGCGAACTGGTGATTTAATGGCTTGCTGTTTTAAACACCACAAGTTAAAAGGTAGAGATCTTGCTATTTGGGGTTACATCTGCTACGATCTTGTCTTACAAATTTGTTTCAAGACTTTTGTATGCAAAAGTCAGTAATCTTCACAGTAATCTGAATGCGAGCTGCTACTCTTCAGTGTAATTTGTCAAAATATTCCATGGCTTCCTGGTGAATATTTAAGTAAAATAAGTAATTCTGCTGTAGACTTTTGCCTTTAGAGAGCTTTTTGGACCATAACCCCTCTTTTCAGTTTTACGTGTTTATCTAGGTCCTGGATTTTTCTACCATTCCATAAAGTCTTACATTTAAAACTTTTTTTTTTTTTTTTT
>JACDJE010000207.1:1247904-1428352 GCA_016647715.1 Pavo muticus | reverse complement strand
TTGGCCTTCTTGGCCACCCAGGCACACTGCTGGCTCATGTTCAGCCGAGCGTCAACCAACACCCCCAGGTCCATTTCCTCTACACACGCTTCTAGCCACTCCACCCCAAGCCTGTAGCGTTGCTTGGGGTTGTTGTGGCCAAAGTGTAGGACCCGACATTTGGTCTTATTAAACCTCATCCCATTGGCTTCAGCCCAGCTATCCAGCCTGTCCAGATCCCTCTGTAGGGCCTCGCTACCCCCAGGCAGATCGACACTTCCAGCCAACTTGGTGTCATCTGCAAATTTACTGAGGGTGCACTCAATGCCCTCATCCAGGTCATCAATAAAGATATTGAAGAGGACAGGCCCCAGCACCGACCCCTGGGGAACACCACTCGTGACCGGTATTTCATTTCAGTTAAAACAGTGTTTTAGTGTTCTACTGAAATACAAGCTGTGTTATTATCTGAGAATAAGTAAGTGGGAAAATGCACTCACTAGTGTTATTAAGCTCAGCACCTTCAACATAAGAGTAAATACAGACATTTTCTTATATTGCTATTGTAGATTGCCATTAATGCTCTGCAAAAGAACTTTTTAAAAGAAATATATTATTTTTATCGTGGTAATGTTCTTGAAGTTTTAAAAGATAAGATTTTATGCCAAATTCTTTCTTGAATTCTAGCAGATGATAAATAGGTGTTTAAATGCAAAAGCCTTCCAGAATTTACAGCCTGTGCTGTGCTATCTCATACTTAACAGAGACTACTCGTGTTTTATTGTCGCCATTTCCCAGAGTTTCATAATTTTGATAGGGTGAGAAATAAGAAGGAAAGAATGATGGAGATCAAAGTCATATTTTGCTGATTTTATTTTTGAGACACTCCAACAGATGATGTGTGTTGGAAGTTGACTTTAAGATGACTATTCAAACTGTAAAACCAGCCACAAACCAATCCTTTTTGTGACAGTCAAAATCAAACTCACCATTGCTCACTTGATTTTAATTAAAACTGCTATGAAGCCTTGAAAGAACTTACTCAATATTTGTGATCAGAATAAAAATGTGGATTGCTATATATACAATCCTTATGTTTCCTTTCTCTGTTGGAGCTCATGAAAAGAAAGACAAGAATTTTGTCATCAAAGTGATATGGGAATTATTTGGATAGAAAGTTACAGCTTTCCTGCGTTGGTAGAAGGAGAGCAAAGCTCATGTTTAGTTACAGTTCTTTGGGTGGGTTTAAGTCTCTGCCTTGGAAACTTTGAGGCTGCAATTGTTGAATCCCTGTCACCTTTCTCACACGCCATGCATGAGGTTGCAGAGCTGTCTACAAACTATGAGAAGAAAGAGCTATCTACTTACATAGAGTGAAAAAAGACAACATAGAAAGGTAAATATAAAGAACTCAGGAGAAAAGGCAGTTCAAGGAATTTCAAGCTTTCCTGAAATACTAGCAATATTGGCACTGACACTCATAGGAGTATAGGACTGGGAGGAAAGTGAAAGCTAATCCAACCACCTGCTCTGAAGCAACATCAGTTGTACCAGAAACAACTTAAACAGAGATTTTCCAGGCCTATTTGTTAATCCTTCACTGTAGGAGATTCTGCTATGCTCCTTTATGGTGTTTTACCTCACTTCATAGATTTTTTTAACATTTAACATAAGCTGCTTTGCATATCCTTGCTTTTTGTGGTGGTTCTTGCTGTTCCACAAATTTTGCAAGGTAAGCTGATTTCTTCCTGTCTTTTGGGAGCAGAGGTTTCCTGTCAGCTTTAAATAACCTTTCAGATGTTGAAAGGCAATTATCATGTCTACCCATAGCACAGGCTTTTTTTTTTCCCTCTGGAAGGAAAGCAATTTCAAATCTGCCTTTTTTCCCAAGGGATGGAGTTTCTGAACTGCTTTTCCCTTTTGTTGTTCGTCGATCAAACTATCTAAAATCCTCTCCTGAAGAATGGAGAAACTGGATGCAACATTACAAATTTTATAATTACTAATCAGAATGAAATGATTTCCCTTGATATCTTGACATCTTGGCTGTCACCTTACTTCAGGAGGAGATCTCTCTTTTCTGTACTAGAGCGTCATATTGTTAACTCAGATTCAGTCTGTGATTCGTAAAAAGGACCAATCTCCATATTTGTAGTTCATCCTCAAATTAAAGAAAATCTATTGATCATTTTCCTTCAGTAACGTCTGAATCTGTTTTATACAGATGGAATGGTTTCAACTGAACTCATGTTTCCATAGCTTTTACATGGTACAATCACATGAGAATTCACGGTGATTTACTATGGCAGACTACACAGTCTGATAGGTACACCGCTGATAGGTACAAACCAAAATGCCCAAAAAGAATTCTGTAGAATTAAGTAAATTCTTTCAGTAAATGAAAAAGTAAAAGCAATCTTCTAAATAGCCACAATGCAATTTGGGCTGGTTGCAGTTGTTGGAAAGCAGAATTAAATTTGAGATGGTGTACTGTATTTACAACATGGTACTGTAAACAGCACAGGTTTAGGAGCTGACTGACAAGTAGCTTAAATGTCCATGCAGTGGCAGTGACCTGGAATGTATTCAAGAGAAGGGAACCCAACCTTGACATTATCATGAACTGTGTGAGCTTGGATCATCTTAAGTGAACCATGAAGTACGCCTAAGGTGAACTCATGGGACAGATGTGTCAAATAGGAAGATTTCTCTGTCTGTTGTACAAGGAAAACAGTATGATAGAATGTGTTAATGAATGTGATATTGAGTCAGATAGATAAATAAATCTTGCATCCTGGGAGAAATGGACTATCTCTGTACACAATTACAGACCATACAGATTTTAAACATTGTTTTTCCCTGTGAGCCTCTTCTTTGAGTCCTGATTTTTAAAATTTTAGGATGTACTTCTAAATGTCGAGGATGTACTTTTTTAAAACAAGGTATTTATCTTCACGTTTATGGTTGCCATTGGTATTTCAACTTCATTCGCACCGTGAGCAGTGTAAGAGAAAGGTCTGGCTTTCAGAAGAAATGGCTGAAATTAAAGGACAAGGACAGGAAAGCCTTTCATGTTTGATCTGCTATGGAAGATCTAGTGGAGCCACAGTATATTCTATTAGCCTTCTGAAGTTACAGAGTGCGATTAGGAATTGAACCTAGATCTCTGGAGCTCCAGTTCAGTGGTTCAGTTGTAGGAATTTTCTTTATCTGTGTCAAATCCTTTCATATCAAAGCAATCTGGAATACCTTTCTTTAAGCAGGACTACTTTTTTCTGCAGACATCTTAAGAGATGGATAGTAATACCTTTAAGCACAGTGGGAAAGGATGCAATCCCAGCTTCTCACTACTGTGAAAGCCCAGCTGCCTCCTTCTGCTGTAGGAAAATTCCAGATTTGGATTTAGAAATGGATGTCACTTTGTGAGACGCAAGTGACTTCGAGTATTTTTGGTTACTTTTAAGACTTAGATATCTCAGAGTATAGTTGTATGCAGTAAATTTCTCTGGGGTCATTTAAACATGTTCAGTTATTTCATGGAGCTCTCTTAATTGCTCCCAATAGATAACCTGCTGCAGTTGTTACAATAGGCACAGGAACAAACATGGAGAGAGAGAGAGAGAGAAGTTGTTGATTTTACTATTATAAAGCACATAAATTTATCTGACACGTTACAGAAGAAGGAAAGATTTAGAGTATCTGTGATACTTGGCTACTAGTAAGGATCATAGTAAATCTATTACCTGGTGTCATTTAGTGGAGAGAAACAGGTCATAGTTCTAGGTTGTCTGTTAACATGCCTATCAATTGTTTCCAGGTTCTGATTTCAGCTCTGACACCAGGACATAAACCCTTTGCCAACTGTTTGGCTTGGTTTTGTTTCTAGAAAGTAGAGATAAATATTTGCTTCTCTGTACTGAACTTCACAGATATGAACTCATTAATTTTCAGTATGCTGAAAATGCAGGAATTGATTCATACCTTTTAGTTATAAAGTATTTGAAATGTATGCAAGAAGAGCATGATATAAATATGACATTTATATACCTGGGTAATGGGTTTGCTGTGCCTTATAGCATGCCATAGTTTACGTGGAAGTGGGGTAAACCTGGTGTACTGAAATGGTGCACTAGGAATTGCCATGGTGCTTTTCTGGGAAAACCTAAATTGGATGAAGTCATGCAGACAACATCTTCCATTATCTTCTATATGAAGGTAAAGCTTTTGGAAACTTCTTGTTCTGGCATTGCTGTTTCATTTTGATTTGAGCAAAAGTTCAAATGAAGTTTGAAGGAGAATCAAAACTCTGCTGGCTTATCTGAGTTGAAGCGATCTCATCCTTTTGAAGTACATCTAAAATGAATGTCTGCATTTCACTGAATTGTCGTCTAAAACGTGCAGCTGCATGGCACAAGTAAATAAGGCTGTCAATGTCCCATATCAGGGTTCTGTCAGTAAATTGATAACACCAAAAAGCCAATCAAACACTCAAAACCCTAGGAATCCCAAAACATATGTTTTTACAAATTGAGAGGAATACTGAATTCTAAAGGCAAATTAAATGCTTGCTATTCTTGAAGTAATTGTGAATGTGCTGTATGATTAAGACTTTTTCTCTCTTTGGTTCAGTCTTGCTGATGTATCTCCTAAGTGTAGCATTTAGCATTGTCATTAGAAAAAAAGCATTGTGTATTGTCTGCATTTTCTCATTCACAAGGCGAAGTAGAGCTCACCTTTATGTTTTTTTCTTTGGCTTTGTCAAAGTGTGTAGGAGGCTCCATGTTCATCTATGAACTGTTATGTGTGTGCATAAACTCTTACTTTATCACTTGATCTTACGGTAAATGAACTTTCACCGGCTAATAACATGAGTAAACACTGCCTTAAAACAGATAACAGATGCAGAAAAGAGGATATTTCTTATCCATTTATGTTAGTACTACAGATGACCTCTAGAAAAAAAAAAAAAAATGAAAAGAATTTAGGAGATTTTGAATCCTTTATACCATTAAATCAATATTACATGTATTTTGGTTCAGAGCTTAGAGCAGCCTCCTTATATGATCACAAAGTTTGAATTTAAATAAATCATTGACATTGGAAATGCAGAAAACACTGGCACCAATTATTTCAACTTCGGTGGAGTCTGAAGAACATGCAAGACAGTCCCAGACAGTGACCGTTTTCCTATTTTTCTTAGAATTAGATTACAAAGCATTTCATTCTGCAAGATATAAAGAATATGGCAAATACTGAAGTAAGGTGATAGGTCACCTGGTGATATATAATAGGAAAGAATGCAGAGTGCATACTGCGAGAAATGTAAGCTGGGGCTAAAATCACTTTAGACAGTTTAATCTGACTGTGATTTGAACCTGAACATTTTCTGATTCACCTGCTTAACTTTCTTTTCTGTTACAACTGGAAGAAGAGAGAAGTGTAAGAGTTAAACTGACTTGTATGTCCTTTTCTGTTTGCATTGTGGACTTAATGAAACATAAGATTTTTCACTCTGGTTTTCTCATACATTTTATTGCTACATTTGCTTAGTTGAACTTTTTTTTTCCTGATTTGTAGGTCTTTGAAGAAGAGCATCACATCTTGTACCTGGACCATGGTGGAGTTATTGTGGCCATCAAAGATACCTCTATCCCACTGAAAATACTCAAGTAATCCTACAGTCATTTAGAGCAAGCTATTATGTATTCAATACATGAGACAAAATTCAGATTTTAAAATGAACATTTCCATGTAATCATGTATGAGATGCAAGTGTAATCAGCTTAATTTAACATTAATTAATTTGACAGAATTCAGAAAGATGTTTTCTTAAAGATTACTTCTTGATGGTATTGGTACCATGACATAATGAAGTAATCATAACAAGATTTTCTTGCATTGGTGTAGATATTTTTGCTTGAAAGGCTATCCTGGAACTCTACTGTACAAGCCATGTTTATCATGGTCATTATCTGCTTACTGGTTTGCACCAGCAGCATATGGCAGTGATGTTCTACCTATGATGCCTTAGGTTAGAATAGTTGTTTCATACTGTGATAAAGCTCTATCCTCTTCAGCCACGGTAATGAGGACACTAGAGAATAGCCCTGAATTACTCTGGCAAGAACAATACAATGTAGTCTTTTGGAGCCAATGAGAAAAGAATTTCTCTGTGCATAAAAGTTGTATAGTACCGTATGCAAGAAGCCCAGTTCTTCTAACAAATTCCTACACTAATTAATTGTACTACACATTCTGTGTAGATCCTGTCATATGGTAGGACTACAGAAAGTGGCCTTCTCTTGTTTGATAGGAAAGCTTGGTTGCAAATAATTTTGTTATAAAATAACAAATTTTAAACTGCATGATAGCGATACAAAATATGGTAACACTGTGTAATGGCATATAAAATTATCATCTTTGCAGTACAAAAAAAAAGAGAGATAATCATAGAATGGTTTGGATTGGCAGGGACCTTAAAGATCATCTAGTTCCAACCCCTTTGCCAAGGGAAGGGACACCTCCCCCTAGGTTAGGAAATAGAAGGTGCAAGTGATCCAGAAGATTGATCATAACAAGGCTCATTTTTGTATAATGCTGCTCATTCTAATAGGATCTTGGCTGTATGCTTCATTAGCTGGACTGAAAACCATCATTACCCTAGCATTAAAAAGACCTGGAAGAAAAGTATGCAAGACAAAAGAATTCTAGTCATAGTTTTTGGGTACACAGAGTATTTGAAATACACTTTGCTGAATATCTATTGGAAATTTTTATGTGGATTGTCATAGCTGTAAGGGGCCATCGTCTTGGTGCCTGCAGTTTTAGCACTTGTGTTTTAGCAGTTGAGCTGTTTTACATACTTATGTACTGACCTCTGCTTAAAAGGTCTCCAGCTCAGGGACTTCTAGAGAGAATGAACTGTAAATTAACTGACTCTTGAACATACAAGGTAGCAGGATTGTTTGTTGACAGACATCGTTTTTTATTTGCCCAAGAATTTCCATTGTTGTCACAAATTTATTATACTCTTTCTAATAAAGATGGGAGACCCTGGAACATTAATGAGATACACCACTCATGCATACTGTGTTTTGGTGATTGTAAATCTCAGGGTTTAGTGGTTATGGGATTTTTTATTTTTTCAATGAATTCTGATTTATATAACACTCGCAAATGAAAACCATTCTTATTTTTTTACAGGTTCAGCATAGATGAAGGCCAGACTTGGAGTACACACAATTTTACAAGCACTTCAGTCTTCGTAGATGGATTACTTAGCGAACCTGGAGATGAGACACTGGTCATGACGTAAGTTCCTGTCTACACTGCTTTTTTCAGGGTTCTCTGCTTAAGCATATTTTTAACTGTGGAAGTTTGAAATAGTACTTGAGTCTTGAGAAAATGACTTTTTCTTCTTGCTGTCACACAAGCCCTTACACTGATCATGTCCAAATAACCGCAGTATGCAGCCTGCCTTTGATTTGCATTATACCCTAACACAACATTTCAGATTGTAAAGATGAAGAGTTCTGTTTGTATGAAATTTCACATAGTTGTGGTCAGAGTGTGGAATAATAGGACTGCAGAGTAAATCTGAGAAAAAAATAACAGTATCCTGCACTTTTTTTTCTAATTTTTACATATCAAAAACATTAAACATCTATCCTTACTTCTTGTGCAAATTGTCTTCACAGTGTAAACAATTACATAGTTGTCCTAGTAAGTATGATGCTTTATGTGGCCAAATACTGTGCTAACAAATACATACTTTAATTCTGTGCAGTGACTCAGGAAGATACTGTGATTAGAGTAAAAAAGCAGTGTTTGAAAGTAAAAATTAGCTATCCAATGTTGTACATGCTGACTGCAATAGTAAAGGGGAACGCAAGAATCACAGAATCACAGAATCACAGAATCATAGGGGTTGGAAGGGACCTCCAGAGATCATCAAGTCCAACCCCCCTGCCAAAGCAGGTTCCCTACACCAGGTCGCACAGGTGGGCGTCCAGGCGGGTCTTGAATATCTCCAGAGAAGGAGACTCCACAACCTCCCTGGGCAGCCTGTTCCAGTGCTCCGTCACCCTCACCGTAAAGAAGTTGTTGCGCACATTTGTGCAGAACTTCCTATGCTCTAGTTTCTGGCCGTTTCCCCTGAAAAGAGTCTGACCTCACCACTTTGCCCCCCACACCTTAGATATTTATAGACCTGGATCAGGTCTCCTCTCAGTCTTCTTTTCTCAAGGCTAAACAGACCCAGTTCACTTAGCCTTTCTTCATAGGGGAGATGCTCCAGGCCCTTCGCCATTTTTGTGGCCCTCCGCTGGACTCTTTCCAAGAGATCCCTGTCTTTTTTGTACTGGGGAGCCCAGAACTGGACACAGTACTCCAGATGAGGCCTTGGTGGAGAATGCAGGCATCGATCCCACTACCTCTCGCAATGTCGAATGTCGACAGAATGTCGACGGTTTACAGGCTGGTTCGGCCCGGTTCTGTGACTAGCGGGGCAGAGGGATTTCACAAAATCCGTGCTTCTGGAAAAGGGAAACAGGGTACCCCAAAATAATTTTAAAAAGTGATAACAATCTGAGGAGAAACAAACTAATTTACTAAATATGGTATTGGAATGCAAGATAACACACTATAATACAATATAATTAGAATTGAAGCTAATTAATCAAATATAATGAGAGAGAGAGATTGTCCAAAAGCTGGGTGGGCCTCACCATAATGCTGAGGTTATGCACAGTCCGGTCGAGCAGCAGGGAGAGAGTCCAACGAAGAAGAACCCAGTCAGATGACCTACCAAGGCCTTATATCTGTTCCCCCTGAGCAGAAATGATATCAGCACAGCGAACAGGCTTCTGAGGAACGTAGTTCTTCTCTTCGGGGGACAGGTACCACAGGTACCCGGAACTCCCAGTGGACTACATGATGTTATGATGTGGAATACTGATAACCAAAAATCATAAAACCATGACATTATTAGAAATACAGCTGTCTTTAATGTGTACCAGTAGTATTTTCCTTGGGGAAAAAAAAAAAAAAAATCAACCCAGCACATAGTTTTTAAAGGATGTGCAGCAAAACAGAAATACCAACATACTTAAATGCATTGTACCGTGTTCCTAACATTGTATCACACAGGGGTTAATTTGATATACTGGCAGTCCCATTCTTCCTTTTTCTACTGTTCCATTTCTCTTCTGTTTTACATGTATGATCTGAGAAGCATGGTATTATTCCAGCATCTTCCTTTTCTCTCAAGCATAGGTTTTTATGGTATAA
Source organism: Pavo muticus (assembly GCA_016647715.1). Taxonomy (NCBI): domain Eukaryota; kingdom Metazoa; phylum Chordata; class Aves; order Galliformes; family Phasianidae; genus Pavo; species Pavo muticus. The sequence continues at coordinate 1,419,085 of JACDJE010000207.1, read as the reverse complement.
TATATGTCACACAGAGGTACTTATGACTCTGAAAGGAGGATTTCCATTACCTTCAGTGGAAGTACAGGGATCAAAAGCTTATCCTACACTGTACTTACTGGCAGATAGAACACTCTGTGATGACTTATGCTCTGGTTTTTGGTTTTTATTTGTTGAAAAAAAGTGATTTTGCAAAAATGTATTTAATTATGTGAATAAATAGCCAAAGACTTCATGTGAAAAACATGTCTTTTTTAAATCATCCGTATGAAATATATCCCTTTGTAGCTAGATTTGATACGAGATCACAGGCTCACTAATAAGCGTCATATGACTTGTATGTTTCTGAGGTAGAACAGGAGTCTGACTTCAGCATCTCTGTCACTCTTACAGGATCTTACTTTGCAGCTAGTTCTACTGAACACAGAGGATGTCAGCGACTTCCCATTACAGACAGGCACTGAAAAGACTTGCTGTCTTCTTACCTGTCTCCAAACATAATGGGAAAAATAAACCTGCAGTGTGTGTTTCCCCACTGCTGTTATGTCAGCTTCCTTGCCTTTCCTACCACCTTTGCTAAAATTTTACCTTCAGGGTGACCTTGTCTGCCCAGTGGTGTTCTACCTGACTGTATATCAAGACCTTTTGTTGTTCTCTCTGGCTTAGATCATTTTCTCCTAAAACTTCACAGTTGGATTTAGACGCTGGGCATGACTTTATCTACCACAATTTTCTGCTCTTGAGAAATGCCACCCTCTGATGCATACTTCCTGAGGAAAATAATCAACTCTGACATCTTTTCCATTAGAGGGGATACCGTCTTTTCCATTTTGTTAGGTAAATGTTTTTACTTCTGGCAAATGATGGTAAGATGTACTTTTGTATGGTAATGGAAATAAATTAATACAGTGTCTTTCACCCTGAATCCAGTCCCCAAATCCATTACTAAGAACCTAACCTGACATTTTTTACTTGCGCAGGATTTTCATTTTCATTTTCTCCCTTTGGTGGGGAGTTCGTTTGACTTCAAATAAAGAGTCCAGTGTTAAATCTGCATAAATTAGCAGAGAACATAATTCTGAAGTGAGAAGATAACAACTACAGCAATACTGGAAGAGACTTTTTCATTTAAAAACTCTAGAATAAACTCACAAAGGAATCAAATATTTTACTTATATTGAAACAACCTCTTTCTGCAGGGTGGTATCCCAGTTCCACTGAAATTGGGTTAGGGATTTCCTTCTATATTTTTTAGTTGAATTAAGGTTAAAAATGATAATAAAAATAGAAAGATTATCTGGGGAAGATATTAAGGAACACGGTAATGGTGTGTGTAAGAGAGACTTGACATTCTTCAGCATGGTGACTGGGACATTACTTGACTTTTGTTTGAATTCTCTTCTGTCCTAACTTATCCAAAACTAAGTTGTCTGGAAAGCTTTACTGAAGGAAGGAACAGGGGAATGTGAACATGGTTGCCTCAAATCTTCATTTCAGAAAGTTTTGTATATCCTTCAAAACAGAGCAAAAGCGAATGCAAACTTGTCAACATTTTTTAGAAAACTGAATTGTCATCTGCCAGTCGACATTCATCAAAATCATTCATCCAGATCTCCCATAGTATTCAAAATATGGGCACTCAAATGCCAAGGAAAACATATTTTATTCCATTGTACTGTGCAGCAGACCTACTTAAGTGTTTTAAGAGTTGAAAACAGTAAACTATCCGAAAATTGTAGGGAAACCTTTCTCAGTAAAAACTATATTCTAAATAGACCTGCTTAATATATTTAGGAGTTTTATGCAATAAAGAATTCATAACTTTAGGAAACTCATTTTGAGTAAAATTATTTTCTAAATGAAGAGCTCAAATCCACCATTTAGTACTAAATGAAAAGTAAGATTTGATAAGAAAGTTTCTCAACTAATAGATGTATATTAAATTCATCAAAATTGTGCATGTTCTAATAGGCTTTGTTTTGTTCTAAATTATTTAAGAGTTAAATTTACTGAAATGCAATGTTACACTTTACAATATGTTATATTTGGGGAAAAAAAAAACCTACATAATAATACTGGATTGAGTAATGGCTCGACTTAGTGGAAAAAAGAATAGTTTCATGTGTTTGAAATAATGATGTTCCTCTTCAAAGGAAATTTTCAAATGTGTTAAAATGACTTCTAATCACAGTTTGGCTTCTGGGAGTATTTATACTGAGACTGCAGAGTAAATCCAGCAGGGATAACAACTGTGGTACTTCAGACCATGGTCCCTTTTATTAAGAGGTTACATAAAATGACTTCTTTTCTTTGTGTTAGTAGAATCAAAACCTTCCTTACAGGCGATTGTGTATATATATAATATATAATTCTTGGAGGGATTTTTTCCTTAATGTCTTGTGTAGAGTAGCAATTTAAGATGCTACTGGGAACTTGCTGACACCTCTTAACTTCAGTACTACTTCTTGTGCCTCTTGCTCTTAAAGTCAATTGTTGCATTCCTGTTGATTTCCTAAATGATAATAGAAGAAAGAAAATAGGTTGAACTTAATCAAAATAAGGTGGATATTATTTAACAGGGGTTAGATATTAGGCAGAACCATCTGGATTTTTGCAGCTTTCAATTCTGCCTAGGTACGTTGACGTTGACATGAACAGTCAACATTACATGTAGTTTACATTGTAGTGTATTGGCTTATTGTTGTGCCATATGTGGCTACACACTGCTTTTCTTATTGTCTTTGAGTATGTTTCTAGGTGCAGGTTATACCTTTCATCATGATCTCTTCACTGCTAAATTTCTCATAGTGTACCCCTTAAAAAAGGCAGCTAAATGGTAGATAAAGCCTCAGCAGGTAAGAGAGCAGGTGATTTCCCAAGGTGAATTCTAGGTTTTAGTTACAACCATCTGATTTCTTGTTTGAATGAAGTTTTAAGAAGTATTGCTTGGTTATGAAATTGTTCTGCTCTCTGTGTAATAAATAGCATACCTCAGTGTCTATAGATGGAAGAAAGACAGTTGGATAATGGTGACCTTGATTTCAGTCTAACCTATACATCACCTAACTCAGGCTTGCAGATAACAGTTTAGTGTGAAGTCTCAGCTGGTTTTATTTTTGTCACGTTTGTGCACTCAGGTGTTAGCAGAGCAAGTCTGTGCACTGTAGCATGACTACATACTGTGGTCTTGGAGGCCAGACCGTGAAACAGCCACTATCTTCTCTGTCTGCTAAAAAGAACCCCTTTGAGTGAAGGTTTATTTTTCAATTTCCTTTCCATGAAGTTGACATAGAAAATTCAGAAGCAGTGGTATGTGATACCTTTGATATCTTGCTACAGCCCATATTTGGTACACTTTGAGGACAGACCTGGAGATACATTTAAATAGGAGGAGCTGAAAGAGTAGGAATCTGTGTCCTGAAAGAATCTTTTATCACTCTGTCTTTTTTTAAAGGAGAGGTGAGAAAAAGCATGACACAGGGACTCCTTCATTCAGAGAGTGTCCTTAGGTCAGTTTGGGAACCTGTCACTAAATGAGCGACTGTAGCTATGTAGCTCTGACTTTGCTTTCAGGGGCACATTGTATTTTTGTTTCTAGATTTGATAAGTGGTAATAATGAGGTAGGCATTAGAAACATTGGCCACCAGAAAAGTAATTCTAACATTTTACTTGACTTTAGTTGGGCCTTGAACTCCATTTTGCTATATTTTGCTCTCAGAATAAGGACCACTATTTTGCTGACCATAAGCTATTTATTCTGGTTATACAGTTGAAGTCCAAATGAATAATTTCCTATCTGGAATGAAAGAGATCTGGTTTTCAAGTATGTGAGTAGAAAAAGAAAATTCTTAGCTAGAGAATTAATTATAAAATGTTATTAAATTCCACAGGTGAATTTGATATTTAAGATGGTACCAGAGAGCTGGTTGTTCCAAAGCTGTTATTTATAATGTTGCATGTTTCTCCTTGAATCAGTCCATTTTCTTTACAGTCCACCTTGTATTTACTTCTGCATAAGGCATCAGGCTAGGTATCAAATCTACATTTTTTTCCAAACAGCTTACATGCTGAAAGATTGTTCTTGGACAGAGTTTTACCAAATAGATGGAAAAAAAATATTGGAGATAGCTCACAAACATCACGGAGCCACTAAGCTTCTGGATAAAATGGAAACATGCTCATCCTGCTCCTCCCCATTACTTCTTAGAACCTAAGCATTCATTTCCTTCTTTTTCCCCAAAAGAGCTGAAACCAAGATGTTTTGGCATAAAAGAATGATTGGCAATTATTACTTTTTGGGGGCAGGAAACAATGAGAAAACATATTTTGCTTCAATTTCAACTAAATTGTTTCCTCCAGTCATTTTTCACTTTGGCAGCCAAACTAGGGGGAAAAAATACACAACAAAACCCTCTTCTCTTTAGTACATTCAGTATATGCATATGCTTGCAGTTTAAAGCACTTTTAAGTGTCTGAGCATGTTTGTACATAGTATGTTGTGTACACAAGCACTGTTTATAAGCAGTTATATGCAGTTGCATTATGCAGGCAGGTATCTATTGTTGCGCATGGAAGCATTCATCATTTCTGTAGTTGTAATTTAGGAAGGCCACTGAAAATATGACCTCTGTTGTTTTGGGGAATTAGAAAAATACGCTGAATTATAATCTTGATGTATAACAGATGGCAGCTTGAATGTGACATTACTTTCATCCATTTATATTGCTATGATTCCCTGGACTTAAATAGTTTTTCTTGATTTTACAGTGCTGTAAAGGAGGTGAAGACAACTGATGGAATGAAAGCAATTCTTTAAAAATTCATTTATCATCTTCTTTTTAAAACCAGTAGGTTTTAAATAGCATTGTAGACGTAGTCATAGCTAACCTACTCTTCCAGCCCATATCCCCACAAATGTCTTTCATTAATAAACTCACCATTTCTGTGAGTTAAGAATACTGAGCATTGGCAGTGCTTACACTAGAGATAAAGTGCATCCTCCCAGTGCCACACCCTAATCACCTCAACAGTTATTTAGAAATCCTGTCATGGGGAGGTTATTTGTCTTGCTCTATATTGAGAGGCACTGTAATAATATGAATAATAAGCTACAATAGGCAAAACAGAAACAAAAAACGATTTTCACCTTCATTTGTTGATCTAAATGAAGCTAAGGACTGTCAGCTCTTTGAGCTCACCATAAACTAACAACCTCTCACTTTTCATGTAAAGGACAGCTGAGAAAGTTGCTGCTGTTGTAGTGTAAATGGCCTCCAATATCTAGTGAACCATAAGGTGGATTAAGTGTTCAGTCTGAAATTGCAGTTGTGTTATAAAAAAAATTAGGGAGATGTGACAATTAAAAAACACACTTTAACAGTGTAGTGAAGTCTCTGACAACAGTTGTTTGTTCTAATATGATATGCTACTGGAAAGGAAGCCTGATCATGGGGAATAAAATCTAAATACCACTTTTTAGCATAACTCTATGGCTACTTCCATTTAAATGAATACTTTCCAGGAGACAGAGTGAGAGTTAATAAAATAGTTATGTAGCAGCTCTGAGAGTCTTCTTTCTTTTCCCAGCTCGGTCACATATTCAGTGTTTGATTTTGAGGTTTAGATCCACAAAGGCAGGTACCTGCCTTTTTGCGAGTATTTTGACATCTTTACTTTGGTGCTGCTTGGAAGAACGGATTAAGATCTGTTATCTAAGACAGCCCCGTTGGGATGACCTGAAGTGCAGGCGATACGTACGGGCACTTGGCTGACCCTGACTGAAATCCTGGGTTTTATTCTGTTGATGATTTCATACATTTGAAGGCTCTTCCAAAACGTGACAGGTACTGTTCCACATCCAGATGGCATGTGAAGCTAGCAGAGGGTGTCAACAGGGCAATACAGGGCTACACAGGCAAATTCTGCTGTTTCAAACATCACGGTTGATGACAAAGTCATATAGAGGAGAGCAAAAGCCAGCACAGCACTTGCAAGATTAAAGCAGCATGTCTAGAATGAAAGAGGCATCTGATTTCAAACAAAAGTAGCTATGCATCACACAGTTGTCATCACTAGTCTTCAATATGACCGCAAAACTTGGACAATTCAATGTGCTATGTTAAACATCTGAATAAATTCCACATGTGGTGTCTTCATGGCCTTTGTGTTACAGGTACAGCAGGATTGCTTCCTCCACACTTAGGCTGCTGATTGTTAGATATTCAGCAGTAAAGTAAAACTGTTGCAGATTCAGCTGCACTGCTCCGAGTATCTGGTGGGTATGAACATCAGGCTCTTCAAAACCATGTTCTTTGTCCAGAGTAGCAGAGCAGGGCTACGTTGGTAAATCAATGTAATGTGACAAAAAGTCACTCAGGGCATATCTTAATTTATATGACATTAGATTCATAATAAACTCCATCTGTTCTGGCAAAGAATGTAAAAGCCTATGAACAAAATCCTGAAGAGCACAGCCAAAAAGTGAAAGCAAACATGGTGGATATAACAAGCTGCCTGTGACATCCGAGATGAGGTGCACTGTAAAAGTCAGGATCATTTCTCCTGAATGAAGCCATGAAAGCTGAATGTTTACCTGATAAGTCTTTGGGAGACCCCATCACAAGAACCGTCATAGTTTTGGTCAGATATCTAAGTAGTGACACAGACAGCAGGCAGCGCAGCTGATACTGTTCATGTAAACTAAAAACATCTATTGAAGAGATGCCTTTTCCTGTTGAATAGAAACATGAATTTATTGGAAGAGATTATCATTGCATATAATTTCGATTAAATTAGCTCTCCCTGATTATGAGCTTTATCAGGAACAGAAATAACCGTCAGTCCTCCAGCAAACAGTTTAAATGAGTTAGCTTAAAAACTGCATTAATCGGTCTTAGCTATCAAGTGATGCAATCAAATTTTAAAATGATGTGCTCATAAATGAAGTAGGAACAAATGTAAAAAGTTGTTGGTGAATCGAACACTGGCATTAAAATTATGGATTCCAAATTGTTGCAGAAAAAAAGGAAATGAATTTCTAAGGTAATTGGAATTTCTTTCAAAAATTATGTATCAGCATCATCCTTCATAGTTTCAGCAGAATTGATTTGATGGCCTTCTAATGAAATAAAATTAATGAAGAAGAATGTTTTAATAGCTTTTCACAGAATCATAGAATCATAGAATGGCCTGTGTTGAAAAGGACCTCAAAATTATCTAGTTTCAACACTCCTGCCATGGGCAGGGTCACCAACCACTAGACCAGGTTGTCCAGAGCAGCTTATGAACTGCTGTCATCTTGATACTTATCTTCTGATCATTGCTACATGGTACCATCTTTTTCCATACATGTGAGTTTATTGGACATGAATGTTTTGCACCTGAGCAGTATGATTGCTATTATGTATTGCTTTAACATAGCTCATATTTTTCTCTAATCCATTGAATTCTACATTTAAAAAAAAAAGGCTTTCTTTTTTACTTTGTAAAGGATTTTTTTTAATCCTATTGTTATTTGGCATTACATCTGAATGGACTCTTCTGATGTGTCTGCAAAACCCTATCCACGGTAAGGCATCAAGTGTTGTAGCAGCAATAGCATTAGTAATTAGGAGGCCATGTTTTCAAACAGTTTACAAAGCTGAGTGCACACCAGTTGCTGAATTCCTTTAGAAATGTGTCCCAGGATTTCCTAAGCTGTATGGTTGCATTCGTGTAGAGTTTGTGGTTGTGCTGATGGGACACCTTGAATCTCAGGTACTTTACTTAACCCAGAGAGTGGTTGAATCAGTGGTACAGCTACTGTGTTCTGTTAAATCATGTTTATTGGTATGTAGAATCACAAGAGCTGTAATGCAAATGATTTTTTCTATGAGACCAAACTACTGATTGCATATAACATCTGTATCCTTCTTAGGGAACTTTCTTAATTTCTTTAGTAATTTCCATGAATTTTATAAAATCAGAGGATGTGGGACTGGTCAATATCTCCAGATTGTATCTATCTCTAATGCCTATGTTTCACTAATATCTCAGACCTGTGGAAGAGAATAGAACCTCAGTATCTCATTCCATCACCACTGAAGAATTCTGTAGCTGCATCTTTTAAGTTAGTGCTTCTTGTCCTTCTTTTATGCCCCTCCTTCATGCCTCTTTGATGACAACTCTACAATCTATAGGAAGAGTATTTGAAGACACTTTGTTGTACTTCTCATTTTTAACTTTTCCAGAAAAAAATAACTCAAGGCAGTTACCCTGTAAATGAAGGAAATTACATTAGTTTGACAATTTTTTTTTTTTTTTAAATCTCTGGTGGCTCTTTCTTATCATTTTAATTATCTCCAAGGTGCTTACAAGTGGCTAGCTTAATTGTTTGGTATCTTTGTTGATATCAAAATGAATTTTGTAACTCAGGCTTCTAGTGCAGGTTTGTTGTTTTTCTTTTTTTGTTCATTCATTTTTTCTTCTTACTTATTTGGGAAGGTTGGAGGAGAGGTATGTGTGCTTTATTTTATATATAGGCAAAATATTCTCCTTCTTATAGTTATCTAGAATCACCCTCAACCTCTCTGAGCTCGTAAATATGATTATTAATCATTCAGAGATTTTGTTTTCTACTTTCAAGAGAATTATGTGATTCTCTTCTGCACTGGACTCAACCAGCCATCTCCTTCCTTCCTTCTCCCTTGATTCATCTGCTTGAGGTAGCTAACATGAATGAAGAAAATTTGATTTCTTCTATAGAAAATACTTCTCTTGAGTGGGGAGTGAGGCCTTGACAGAACTTGGATCTTTGCACTTGAATGTATTTAAATGAGTTGATAAAAGAAACGTAGCTAGTTTGTGAAGTTCTCTGGTGCCTGAAGAAGCACTCAGTGAGGTAGGTAGCTGTATTACCGCAAGGTGAAGTCTGCTTCACTTTAAACAATTGTATGGAGAAAAAAAGAGTAAAATTAAAAAAAAGCATCAGGTATTTAGCATGCAAAAGGCACTTCATTTCTGTCAGCAAAGTCAGGCATATTGAAGCAGGCATTGTAAAAAAGCATAAGACCACCTAAGTAGTCACTTTATTGTATATATAAGTACAAATGTATAAAAGCATATGGTGACAGCAGCTCTCAGGATCCAGCTGAACCAGAAAAAGGAACCAAACCTGCAGGTCTCAATGCAAGACAGTTGTCCTGCTGAGAAGTGGGACCACACACCTGTGTGCACATGCAGCCAGGGGGCTGAGCCATGCTTTTCACTTTTGTGTATTGTTTCTACTTCCGAACCACAGGGAGATTTAAAAGGAAAGAAAGTAGTTGGTGCAAGTCCTTTAGTCAGAGCCTCACTAAAAAAAAAAGAGAGTAAAACATGCAGACTAAATGTCTGTGTTTCTGTTTAAATAAGAACTCTACTGATAGTGAAATTTAATCTATAGATTATGTCTATATCTCTATGCTAGGGCTGAGAAGCAAAGGCACCAGGAAAGAAAGGGAGAAATCCCTATATTCTCTGCAAGTATTTTTCAACCTCTGTAGTGGAATTCAGAACTCTACATCCATCTAACAGGGAAGAGACTTAGTGCAATGATGTTGTTTCTGTGTTGCAGAGAATTCACTGTTTTTTCACTTCTACTTTACCCTAGTTCCACTTTGAACTTGGTATTCAGGACAAGAGAAATGAGTGTAAGCAGCAGAATATTTTTTTAGCAAAACTGCACCATTCCTGCTGTGTCTGGATTTGGACAAAACTGAGGCACAAACAAAAGGAATGAATTCATTTGGAGAATGCTACTAATGCTTGGAAAATGAACTCTGTGCGGTATGATCTGCGCAGAAATTGTTGGCTTCAGAATCAACCTAAAATTCTTTGGCAAGTAAGCCACACAGGCCAGATACAAACCACAAATACATTTGACTTTTGCCAAAATAGAGTCTTTATCCTTTCTAATTTGTTGCTGGATGTCATACTTGCCCATTTGGTTTTGGAAATAAATATTCCGTCTTTGAAAATGTTGGCTGCTTTGGAAGTGAAACCTGTTTTTTAAAGCTATAAGATTTCCTTTTTTTTTTTCTTTTCTTTTTCTTTTTTTTTTTTTTCAAGAAGAGATTTACAGTTTGTGACTGGCTTTTCTTATAGCTTGTACTATCTGAAATGGACACCAATACAATGTGTAGATTCAGTGTATTCCTTAGAAATGAATGGAATTTTATAATACTTCTGTGAGTTTGAACAATAGCAATTTTGCCATCTAAAACCTGTGAAAGTTTAAATAAATACAAATAGAAAATGATGAAGTTGCACTATAATCATGAGGAAATAGTGACATAGCTGTATTCCTCAGTTCTGATCTCTAATTTGGGTCAAAATCAGAGAGTGATTCATATGTATAACAAGATAATAGACAAAAATATTGGATTCCAAATTAGAAAAGCTAGTGTATTTCCATTCACATTCTTGTATAATTTGCTGGGGAAAAAAAAATCTCTAATCCATAAGCTATACTTTTTCGCTGCAGAGTTCCACAGGCAATGAAATAAAAAAGCACCAGTGACCTTTTAGTAGGGAACCATAGCCATGAAAAGCAGAAGACAGAACGGAAAATTGGAATCTCAGATGCGTGGTATTTCTTTCCTGTAAGATTTTACTTTTGATCCTATTGTTCAGAGTCTTTGGACACATCAGTTACCGCTCGGACTGGGAACTGGTGAAGGTGGACTTCAGGCCATCCTTCCCCAGGGAGTGCACTGACGATGACTATGAATCTTGGGAGCTCACAAATCTACAGGTATTCACTGCCTTATGTTAAATCATTCACTATTGTGAGCTAGGAAAATGTATTATAACAGAATTTGGATGTCACCTCCCCAGCTCTATTCTCCTTTGGTTGATATTTTGCTGATTTTACAATTGTTAAAAGTTGGAGGGGTAATTTTGTGTTCCCTTTAATTGTGCGAACTGTGTCCTGGGAAAGGCGGCAATATATCTAGTGGTCTTCCATAATAATAGGTGGTCCTACTGGATTATGATGCATATACCATAAACTAAGATCTCTGATATTGATTGAAGCAATTTCAACATGCAGTTGTATGTACTGCCAACTTCCTGACCACATACTGTACTCACATAAATTGCTGTAAGTAAAGCCCATTCCAGACGTAATTTAGGATCTCAGTGGACTGATCATGTAATAGAGTCCAGTTGTTTGGGGCAATACCATTTCTGTAGTTATTGTATTAAGGCTGTGCTAATCCCATTTCTCTGGCCAATTCTAATTTTGGGAAGCTACGTTCTCTGTGTAATGTATGATTAGAGACCAATGTGAGGATTCTTACATTAAATGGGATATGTCATTTATATTTATAGTCATTCTAATTATTGTGTTTGTTTCATCCAGTATACTCGTTCTCTTGCTCTCTGTGGGTTTCCTTTTTGTACACAACTCTGTGTTATTCCAGCTCTCCAACTCTCACTTGCTAGTTCTCACACATAATTTGGAATTGCTTCTTGTTTGAAATTGCTGTGTATTTTGAAAGAGTGTTATACACATCTGAGCCTAAAGAGTGACATTATTTGGGTACATTGACGTTTAAATGTCTTTCAGAAAATGGAAGCAACTTAAATGTCTCTGACAGAGTACTTGCAGCTGCCAAATTACCAGTGAAGTGTTAGCTTCAAGAGTGTCTGAATACTACCTGTCTCCATGTGCCTAGTGCTTCCTATTGACTGCCTACACGTGATGTGGTCATTTAGAGAGAAGTCCAGCCATCTGAATCAAGGCTGAATTTTTAAGTACACATTTGTAGGCTTGTGCCTAGATTGTGCACACATAAAACGTGGGTTAACTTGCACTAGAATTTCTATGCGCGTCTTTGGATTTGTGTCCTGAGACAGTATATGTTACAACCCTGTAATATCCCAGTAGCGGACGTGAGAGCTTTGTATAACAGTCCAATTGAATTGACCTTGAAGTATTTTTTCTTCTTTGCTGAGTCTGTTTTCCTTCAGTCTCAGTCTTAAGTTAATTGATCACATTTTTATAGTCATATCATAGAAAACTTGCTGTAAATTTCTCTAGAAGTCGATGCGTTGAGACTTGATACCAGTGTCCAGTCTTGGCAAAAAGACCGGACTTTCTCCTGAAAATTTCAGATTGCGGCTCTGTGATGCAGTTTATGGCATGCAATAAATCTGGTGCTTTGATGTTTAGGGTGATCTTTGCATCATGGGTCAACAGAGGAGCTTTCGGAAGAGGAAGATTTCATCATGGTGCATTAAAGGGAGAAGTTTCACTTCAGCTCTAACATCCAAAGTCTGTGAATGTGCAAACTCTGATTTCTTATGGTGAGTCTGTCTGTGGACCTTCAGATTCATCATTAATGAAATGTTATTTAGAGTTTGAGGAGTTTATTTTCCTCCTTTTGCACCACTCTTGCATGGCTGCGTACAAACAACCAAGAAGCAATGTGATAGTTTTGAATAACAGGTTGCTTATGAATATGTTTTTGTCTAAAAGTGTTGCTGTGTTTAAGTATTTGACTCACCAATGTTTTTCACTGTTGATCAAGACTTGAAAAATGACCATTGGATTGATTTATGGGGCAATTAAACCCATTCTTTTTTTTTTCAAATTAAGAAAAATACAGAAGAAATATGTTGGTCTGAATGGCAAAGGATACCTTTTAAAAATCTAAGCTGACAAGAAAGTTAATTTTGCGGAGCTGACAAAATAATTATAACCATTTTTGCCCCCACGTCTTTTCAACTCCTACTGAAACTACACAGAACAAAACTGGCTTCGTCAAGCTGTGTGTTCAGCTTGTAGCAAACACTTATAAAAATCTTTACTCTTAAAGAGGTAGTCTCATCCACCCAAATTGTGTTGGTGAATAAGGTGGGGATAGTAACACACTTGGTGTTGATGTTTTCCAGTGATTATGGGTTTGAGCGCTCTGCACCTCTGAAGTCACAGTCTAGCAAGTGCTTTGCTGACTTTTGGTTTAACCCAGAAGCACCTCCTGAAGACTGTGTGCTGGGGCAGGCATACACCAGCAGCAGTGGGTAAGTCATTTCCGGGTTTGACTGTCTTGCACGGGCTTCCGTAGTGGAGGAGAATGTTCTGACCAGGGACTACAAAAGTGGCTTCAAGGAAGTATGAATAGGGTAAACTGTAAAAAAATAGGAAAACGCAAGTGGTAAGCCGTTCTGGCTCAGACTTACAGCTCATGCAGAAGCTTCCTACAGACTAATGTAAGAGCAATGTTACTTTACACATTCACAGCAGTTCAATAAACTAATTGATTTGAGAAGGGGGAGAGCTGTCTTGTTCCCAGTAATTTTTTCTAACTGCTGGGACAGCTAATAAGTATTGCTATACTTCTGATAGGAATGCCCATTCAAAGCCTTTTCTTTTAGCTCCCTGCTTAAATCAGAGGAGTAAGTAATGTCTCACAGAACTTTCCACTGTCTCTCACTTCCACCAGTGTAAGGAGCTCTACAGAGAATGGATTATTCTCCTGGCCATATGGGATACTCAGAATCAAAGTAAAGCTTTAGTAACTGTAAACAATAGTGCATAGAATACACACTACAATGTAGTCTGACGTCTGTGCTGAGAATAACTTGCAGCTGGCATCTATTCTGGCTTATCATAACATCATCTCTGTCGGTTGTGGAGATGCAAACCAAATGATGAAATGTCAAATCTGGCAATAGAATCACAGTCTTTGTGTATATTTGCCTTACTGAGGAAAATGATGCCTTTTGGGTTGTGGCTAACAGCTGTGATATACAGAGTTCGAATTCATCGGAGTGAAATCTGACTCAAATTTTTAAGGATATTTAAAAATAGTGTACGTGATTGAAACTGATCTGTAAATAATTGCTGTACTTCCAAGTGTTTCTTTATTAGCTCTTCTTACACTCCTAGATTCATCAAATTATTTAGGTTGAAAAAGAGCACTAAGGTCATCAAGTTCAAGCTTTTATTACTATAATGTGAAATAAATGTTATATGTGTTTTAAGAAATGCACAGATTTGAGAACAGTATATAAGTGATTGATTCTGGGTTAATGCAGAAGTTGCTTGCTTTAATTTATTTCTGATCTTTGGAACTTGAACCAACTGCATGTAAAGCACTAGTAGAGTGGGATAGGATAGAGGCCTGAGTTTGGCAGTACACGCGAGCAGCAAAATCCTGAGCCAAGACCCCTGGAGCACTGAAGGCTATTGAAAGCTAGGAGAGAGTGTGGTAAAGAGAACAGCAGAATACCCAGCTCTCAGAGAACTGATCAGGCATGTTTCTGAATTTTAAAGGATAGACTCTTCCAATGCATGCAAGTGAAATACTGATCATGCTCCAATCCCACTTTCTTCAACAGGTTTCACTCAGTAGAAGCAATATCCTTGAGCAAAATTTTTTTGCATTATGAGTTGATTTTGGTCATCTACAACCTTGTCTGTTTATGAACCCAATAAATATTCATTATCTACTGTCATGCTCACATGTGGTGCTTCTGATAGTGTTCTACTGCTTGCCTCCAACTCACTGTGCTCACTGCTTACTGTTTTTGCAGGTACAGGAAAGTTGTTTCTAATGTGTGTGAAGGTGGTGTAGACCTGCAGCAGAACTTAGCACAGCATTTGTGTCCATTGATTGCTCCCAAGGGACTTCAGATCAGCATCAGAGGAGAAAGCCTGGCTGTTAAGCCTGGGGAGGACATCACCTTCATTGTCAGACAAGAGCAGGTAGAAATTAACACTGTCTTTATGAAACTTGCTATTTTTAGGGTTCATCTCTCTCCTACCTGCTTTGCTACTGAATGAGATTAATTTGTGCTTGAGACAAAGATGAATGACTCTCTAAATACTGAAACTTATGCTTCCAAGAGAATCAGACAATCTTGTAAACTCAGTGAACCATGAAGTTCTGTCCAGAGAAGGGGACTTGTCTCCTCAGTAGCATTTCAGTTATTATTCCTTAAAGGTTTTGGCTTATTGGAAAATCAAAGGGACTAAATTAGCAGAGTCTCCTTAAACTGGAAATTTCACGTTGTATCAGAGAAGAACAGAAATGCCAGGAACCTTTGATATTCTGGTTTAAGTGCTTTTGAGAATCTGCCTTTCAGCCTTTCAGGAAGGAATCAGGCAAAGCTTTACAGAAATCAGCAAATACCACAGCATAAGAACATTTATAATGTATTAGTTACATTGCCAAAGGATTTTTTTCCTTTTTCTTCTTCTTTTTTTTCCTGTTTATTGGAAGAGACAATACCCTGAGGCCCTGACCAAAGGCAAGGAGTAACTTACAGATGTGGTATTTGCCATGGGTATGTTTCTTAATGCTTGCATTTTAGTCTTAGGCTCTAACTGTTGTGCTCTGCTAACAGAAGTATTTCCTGTCTAACCCCAACTATTTGCAAAAAATTGAAGAAAGTTGGCAAACCTGTGTGACAGAGGTTGGGCACTTGGCATTTATTTCTGTGAGAGAATCTAGAGGGTGATGTGTAGAACGCAGCTCTGCCTAACCCACCTCAAGTTCTTGTTCCAAAGGCTTGCAGAGCACTAATGGTGGTGCAGCAAGCCATGCTTCCTTCTCTTTTTTCTAATTTGTTTTGAACTGTTTGCTGTAAGACTGGAGCATTTGATTGTAATTTGGAGTCTAACAGTTTTGATTGGCAGTTTCACTTTTTTTTCTTCCTTTTCAAACAAAAAGTTCTGAAGCCTTCACGAGTCTCTGTTGGCAAGAGGCAAAACTCATACAATTATTCAAAACTCTTCCAAAGTCAGGAATCCTGAAGGGAATCCCCATTTTCTGGTAAAGTCTGCTTGGTGAACAGAACTGAAAAGGAGATTTAGAGGAAATGTAACAGTTTGCTGCCCCCTATGGCTTAGAATAATATTTATACTTGAAAGTCCTGGCCATTAGGATTTAATATACACAATAAAGCCTAATGAGAATTCTTAACAATTAGAGATTTTAAGAAGCAGTCCCAATAAGATGAACCAAAAATACTACTTTCTTTCCCTGCTGAACAATATTAATTGACTGGTTTATGTGAAGGTGCACTACTGAGTGCAGGAATGCCTGACACCAGGGAATAAGAAAAGCAGGTTTGGGGCGCATTCGAGCAGTTTGCAAATGATCTTGGAAATAATAAGAAGAAAACTACTTTTTTTTTTTTTTTCAAATTATTTGGGCTGGATTCATGAATAAATAACTGTACAAAGATCATTTATTTTTTTTGTGGAAGTTGAAGTACCAGTTCCTTTAAATTCCTTTTCTCTGTGTGAATCATTTGCTATCTGTCCACCGCTCTCTGTCTTTCCTGATCAGGAAAACTAAATGCCTTGCTTTTTTGGAGACAGTACTCCCACCTTTACATTAGGGAAGGTATTAGAATAAAGCATTAAGAGAAACTTGCATGTACTGGCTTTCAACACTGATTTCTGTCTCACCTGGAGAAAATATGCATGTATACTTGTTAGCATAAGAAAGAGCTAACAAGAACTATTTGCAAGCTAATGTCATCTAAAGAGATGCCACTTACTGGCACATTGCTGGCAAGCAGACATCTCTTTTGCTTTAAACTTTAATAATATATTTTCTCTTCTCGTACCCATCCGTTGTCAAAAGAAAGATGTTATTTGGAAAAAAATATTCACAGTGAAGAAGCTTTCAAGGTCCTTTATGTGTTGAAATATGATGTTAGGTGTTTGATAACCCTACAGTTTCCTTATTCTGAGTACTCTCCTACAAGATAAGTAATGCTCTTTCATCTGATAAAACATGGAAGAAAATCAACCAAACTGCAAAATAATAAATGGAGAAAAAAAGTGTATTTTTCTTTCCTTTGTAATGCAAGCATTTGAGAATTCTAGGCTTTGATACCTCCTTTGATTCTACATTAATGCTGCCTTTTGGAATTGGATTTTGATGCAAAATGATTTCACAGATTGGCTTATGGGAAAGTGAGGTGATTTTTCAGTACTTCAGGGGGTGTGAGTCCTTGTCAGATCTGATTGCCATTCAGCCTATTTGATGAGTGTATACAATTCTTTCCTAGAGGAAAAGATCATTTTTAAGCTAACACTGTCTTTTCAAAATATGAAGGATTTCCTATCAAACTTGGCCCTACAACCCATTTTAACTTGCGTGGCAGTAGTGACTGTGTCTGTGAGATGCAGGCAGGTGCATATTGCTGAAGACAGAGGAAGAAGGGCAAGTCACTAAGGCACTGCTGCCAGTGGTATTAAGAAAGTGCTGCTCCTCACAGCTATAATGAATCTTCCTTTCACTCAATCCATATGGCCAGTCCACGTAGCACAGGCCTGACTTCTCTTCTGAGCAGACACACCGTGACAACATGAATGATGGGCTTATATTTGTCCTCTGACAACAGTATCAGTCACTGCAGTATTTTAGGCCTGAGTTTAGGAAGATGGTGTTGTTTAAAGGAGCACTTAGCAGAAGTGCAGTGAATTGTAAATTATGTGAGATGCTTGATGTGACAGAAGTATTTGGCTGGTCTCTTTACTAAACTCAGCTCAATACTCTGCTTTGTTAAGCATGCATGTTTTGCAGAGTAGCATGCCAGTTCTAAATATGCTGGTAACTCTGTATAATGCAGTACTACTCTGTAGAAGGTACCAGCTTGTATTCTAGGTGTCTTACAGTTGACACAAGGAGAGTGTAGTTAGAAGGTGCTATGAAGATGGTCTAAGCCTATTCTGCTTTATAATTGCACAAGCCAGAAGTTCACTTCTAGTCAGTTACCACAGGTCACTGGATAAGTAGTAGTCTGAAATCACCATATCATAGCTCCAGAACTTGAAGCTGGCCTGCACCATTATATTAATTAATGTCCAGAAGTATTAAGATAAGAGTGATGGTATCTGTGTTATACAACTTGGGTTAGTGGTCTGGGGTGTTTTTTCTTGTTTTTTTTTTTAAGATTAAGCCTTACTGAAGAAAGTTAGATTTATCTCTGTGAGTGCATGCAGCATTTTTTACTCTAAAATCTTCACAATGAGTTTTCTAGTTTTAATGTAGCTGCTGCTATAGAGTCAAAACATTTGGCTGCGCTGGAAGTGATGTTGTGATTCAGAAAATGGTTAAAATAGCATGTCCTGTCTATTTAGGTTCTGACCATTTGAAATGTTGATATATTCTCCTTTTAGGGTGATATATTGAATACCAAATACCAGGTGGATCTTGGCGATGGCTTTAAGGCGATATATGTGAATCTTACAATGACTGGGGAACCCATCCGTCACCGTTATGAGAATCCTGGGATTTACCGTGTCTCGGTGAAGGCTGAAAACGTTGCTGGACATGATGAGTCTGTAGTGTTCGTCCAAGTCAACTGTAAGTCAGCTCTTTGGTTTTCTTATTTTTACTGCTGCATACAAACGTTGTGATAGTTATGAAGCAGTTTAGAATGTTACTAGTCACATTTAGGAAAAATACATTTTTTTTCAATAACCTCATGCAATTTTGCATTGCTGTGTGCTGTTAGTATAGGGACTTGTAAACCTAATGTATAAAAGAAGCTCAGAGTTAGTTTTGTTTAGATTTGGGAGAAAGATGGTATATTAATCTTTTAAATAGCAAGCATTCCTCAGTTCAGTTCTCAGATTTTACCCCTCTTCCTGACTCAAGACCTTGTTGGCAGACTTAGCAGCTAAAATTTAGAACTTCAGGCTATATCTTTTTGTGCTGTAAGAAGCAAGAGAACAGACATATTGATAAAAGTATGAGCTCTTGTATGACTTTCAAAAAGCATGAGTTGATGGAAGGATCAAAATCTCAACATTTCTAAAAGTCAGGTTACTTATTAAAGTCCTTAACTCTAGTTTTAGGTAGTTAATTCTTACAAAGTCTTAAAGTGTTTCTTGGATTTAACTTTGTATTGACATGCAGTATAACTTGACTTAGACCTCTCTTCCTGTCTTCTTAATTAAGACCTAAAAAAACTCATTGAACAGATTCAAATGAAAAGAACAGTGAGGCACAGGGATATCACACACGGTAGCAGACTTAGTGCACCTCAACCATCTCTTAATGAAGGAAACTCATAACCGAAACACAATTTTCCTCTTCCTTTGAGACTCAAGACAACCATCACTTTGTCTCTTTTCAGATGTGTCAGGAATTTTAAACAAGTAACATTCAATGAAAAGATATACTCATCTCGTATTCTCCAGTTGTCTGTTTCCCCTGATGTGAGTGATGTCTTTCATACTAACAACAGAAAGCACTGGAACCACGTTCAAGTCTGTGTGCAAATCCACATGTTTTATGTCAGCTTGTCTGGTGGCTGCTGCTGTTTCTTCTTTTTGCTCTTCAGAGCCTGAATCTAGAATTTCTGTTTCTGCTTTGATTAACAAGTGCAGCCCAATCCATTAATGCTAATGGCTAATCTCCTATTAAAATCAAAAGGAAACGATTGAAGTCTAATTTTCCATCTCCGTTTCATTACCTGTTTATTTATTGTTTTTGTCTTTTACATAATTTGACAACTCCAGAGAGCTCAGATTAATTACTAAATGTTCTACCTTTACTTTTTAGTAGAATCTGGGTGTTTAGAAGTAGATTAAGCACAGAAGTAGTTGGTAGATCTCCATAAGCAATGAATGGCAAAAACTCTGTAACACCATGTCTCCAGGGAGTAAATCTTCATATTTTATAGGGAATGACAATCAGTAACGAGTGCTGATGGAAATCTGAACAACTCCTTTCTCAAGATATGCTTCTGCTTTGGTCTACATCTGGATAAACAGTTAAAATAAAAGGTGTAAATTGTGTTTTATGCAGTGGATTTATAACTTTTATTTTTCAAAAATACAATGGCTGGGTATTTAAAATGACTTTGGTGCTGAAGTACAGAATCAACAACTTACTGCAAGCAGACTTGGATGATTTCAAAGCTCATCTTCAGCTTTTCCATTAGTGCTGTAAGTGGTCTAAAAGACACATGGACACGTGTTACCCAGCATGCTTGAATAAACACTTCAGATGGGGTTTAAACTGTTTAATTTTTAAAGTAAATTACAGGATTTGAGGAAATTAGCTGGCACTAATTAACTGATATATCTGCCGTCTCGAGAAACACTAATAGCTGCTCAGGACCATTTTTCACTGCGGTGTATCATGCAAACAGAAATGTCCAGTGTCCTGTTTTCACTCTATTTTCATATGATGTATTTCCAGATAAATTTTATGAAGGACAAATAGTGAAGGAAATATTTTTAACTCCTGTGAAGTTCGGTTGGTATGAGAGCCTGTAATGCAGGACAATCATATACATTTTGGCCTGTGATCCGTGCTTGCTGATCCAGTTCACAAACAACTTGTTTATAAAGAGAAGAGAAATTCAAGCAAGTCTGATAGTATATATGTGAATAGATAACCCAGAATGGAAAGAACTCATGATGAAGTAGAAATACATTTTCTTCTTCATGCCACAAAACCTTAATCACTATAGTGTTTGAATATGATTTTTTTTTTTTTTTTTTTTTTTTTTTTTTTTTTTTTTTTGAGTGTAGGAATTGATATAGAGAAAGAAGAAGCTTGGAAAACTATACTGAAATTGTAGCTTTGTTAAGTAGAAATATAAGCCAACTTCATTCGTCATTATGTACATTCAAGATGCTATGAAGGTTGTTCAAATACAATATGGAATTGTATGACTGAGAAGAGAAAGACTTATTATTAGCTCTTTCCTATACGGAATGGTAAACTCTTGATTCAAGAGGCAAATAATTTCCCCTATAAAAATTTTGAAAATTAACCTTGTTCAGGACGAAAGCTATATTTCAGAACAATCAGTTTCCTATGTGAGAATGGAAATATATGGCAAAATCAAAACAGTGGTGCAGATTCCTTCCAGACTTCATTATTTTGCATAATCAGTAAGAAAATATATTTCTAAGAGGAGAAGATTTAATGGAATTCCTACTATTTCTGAATTTTCCTCAAGATACCAAGCAACAGGAAAAGCATTTTAATTCAGTTTTGATAAAGAAGCTGTTGAAGAAACCTTTTCTTTAAAAAAACAGCATGTCTTTAAATTCATGTGGGTGGTTAACGACTCATCAGCAAAAATGCAGCATGAAAGTAGAGCCTTATGTTTGGTTGAAGCAGCACGAAGTCTGACTGAAGTGAGGTAGAAAAGGAGGGTATGATCAGTTTGGACAATTTGCTCTCAGAGAAGTTCTGTCTGTTTAATCAAAGTGCATTGGAAGTGAATGGAAGTGAATTCAGTCAATAAAAGAGAATAAGAGAAAGACCTTGAAATAGTGTTAATTACATTTAAGTCTGAACTGAAATGAAAGACATTTTTATGAATTAAAAGATACGTTGAGTAGAGAAAAAATAATGGGTTAGTATTCACTCAGTTTAATGAACGTATTTAGGACCATGCTGCACGTTGGTATCCTGAATAGATAGTGCAGCTGAAGTTAAGAAGTTGTAGTTATCACATTATAATATTAAAAAGCTTGTACCTTCAGACATTCTGAAGAAGATACACTTGGAGACCTCTGAGACAAAGATGATTTTCAATTAATGCTGTTGTACTTTGGAACAAAATATGCCACTAATAGAAAATCAGATGAAATGATTTTAATGACATGTTTCTTTTGTATCTTTTATATAAATAATAATGTTTACAGCATTTGTAAGCAAAAGTTCAGAAAGAAACAAACTTAATCAAAAAGCACACTTCCAGGGGCTATCTCTTTTGATTTGCAAATAAATGCTCCTCTGATGTACACATTTATTTTAAAGCATGCATTAATTAGCTTATGTGAAGTGAGCCTAACAGCTGATATTTTATAATGAAAATGAACACTCAGCAACATTATTATCCAGTTTTCTGCTTTTCACTTAGCAGCTTGAGATTTTTTAGATTTCTATTCATTTGATCTTTTTTTTTTTTTTTTTAACTTAAAGCAGATTGCCATTTCCATTTTGTATCTGCATACTTGCTTATACTCTCTAAAATTGAACACGCACAAAAAAATGTACAACATAAAGGTGCATTTTAATGATTTGTCACATTGCTTACCTGTTCAGCTTTTTGGGTTTTGTTGTTGATGGATTTTTAATTTTTTTTACTATGTTTATTTTTGGTTGAAATGAAGTCCTTCCAATTATGTCCATAGCTTTCAACACAGATGTAAAGGCAGGAGAGAAAAAAGTAAGTTCAGGACCTTATGTTGTACAGGTGAGAAGGTTTTGGCCAAAAAAAAAAAAGTTGTTATTATATTGATGCATTCAATAATTTAAACAAGGTTTCAATGACATTTTGGGAACTTTTTTCAGCTCCTCTGCAGGCTTTAAATTTAGAAGTGGTTCCAGTCATTGGCAGAAACCAGGAGGTGAATCTGACAGCCATCATTCTGCCCAAGAACCCTAACTTGACGGTCTTCTACTGGTGGATAGGAAACAATCTTCAGGTACAGGAATGGTTGTGACTGACATTATTTTTTTATCTCTTTCCAATAAAAATTGCATGACACCTTTTATTTTATCATAAAATCATATAATGTTTTGAATTAGAAGGCAAAAATCATCTCGTTCCAACCCCCTGCCACAGGCAGAGGTACCTTTCTTTAGACCACGGTGGTCAGAATCCCATCCAACCTGGCCTTGAGCACTTTCAGAGATGGGACATCCACAGCTTCTCTGAGCAGCCTGTGCCAGTGCCTCATCACCATCATAGTAAAGAATTTTTCCTTATATTTAATCTGTAGTTACCTTCTTTCAGCTTAAACCCCTTGTTCTGTCACTATGTGCCCTTGTAAAAAGAGCAATAATTGTGTAAGTATTTCAACGGGGAATATTTCTTGTATAACTGGGTTAATTTTTTTAAGGCAGTTCTTTCAGTATCAGATATGTAAAATATTTCCTTTATGAGGGAGACAAAGTATGACACAGGAATGCTTCAGATAAGCACAGTGAACTTTCATCTTGTAAATGTGCTGTCTACCATAATCCTTGCCTGTGTCTGTTCATTGTTATTGACTTTGCCACTGCCAGAACAGGCACTGCAAACTGGTGTAATCTTGTTGTAGGGTGGGAGGAGAGGTTTCTGATACATACAGATGTGGTCAGGGAGTAGAGTATCTCAACTTCACCTTGAAAGTTATGATAGATTGGTGCACTTCTGTGGGTCATGACAAGAGTAATCCACCTGACCTTGACTATGCCCCACATTTTTCAAGGCAGATGAGTTGCTCAATATGATCCTGTAAAGTTCATAGAATCACAGAATATCCTGAGTTGGAAGAGACCCACGAGGATCAAGTCCAACTCCCGGCTCCACACATCACCATCTAAAAATGAGACCTTCTTTCTGAGAGTGGCATCCAAATGCTCCTTGATCTCCGGCAGCACAGGGCTGTCTCACTGCCCTGGGCAGCCTGTTCCATGCCCACCACCCTCTGATGCAGAACCTGTCCCTAACCCCCAGCTGCCCCTCCCCTGACACAGCTCCATGCCGTTCTCTCGGGCCCTGTCGTTGTCACAGAGAGCAGAGCTCTGCGCTGCCCCTCCGCTCCCTGTGAGGAGCTGCAGCTGCCATGAGGCCTCCCCTCAGCTCCTCTGCTCTGGGCTGAACAAACCAAGGGGCCTCAGTCACTCAGATTTGTGAGCGTGATTCCAAATCCCTTTATTTCAGTGGGATCTGAATAAAAATCTAATACTCTACCAATTAATCTCACAGAAATATTTGACCAATCTGGCAGCTATTCGGTTTATAAAGAGTCCATCTGGTTAAAAAAAAAAAAAAAGTCTCTTGGTAAATTATAGCTGAGTAATTTGATAAAATGTTGACCAGCGTTCTAAAAATATAATTGATGTCCAACTTCTGTGCTGATATCTGTAGTGACAGTAGTGACAGTCTCCTCAGATAACTATTCTCATGGTTGTTGTTGAAATTCTATTTTCTGCTTTTCTTTGCTTGTAAAGCCACTTCTTACATTGGACAGTTTTCTGGTGACGAGGTTTGCTGTGACAGGTGATGTCAGAGTGACAGTGCAAGCTTCCTGCGGCAACTCCATGCTACAGGATTCCAAAGTTGTCCACGTTTTTGGTGAGACATTACTTGTTTAATTTTTAATTGTTGTTTCGTGTGTACTTGTGTTATGTATCTCTTAAACCAGCACAGGCAGAACTGAACCTCTCGTAAGATTACGTCTAATGCCACATTTAATTTCTAAAGTTAGAGGGATGAACTTTACACAACGTTGAGCAGTGTGGTTTTATGGAATGGTTTCACTTGAAACCTTTTGTTTTCTTTGCTTATTCTAAATGTTACTGCATTTCCTGAATGTTTTATGTAGCAGTAACATTGAAATAGCATTTTTTCTTATGACTACAGAGTTTGTTAGCATTTCAAAATACAGTAGTTTAAATACTTCTAGAAAAAAAAAAATTAGTTGTCTATAGCATTAAAACAGTGTGAAATATTTTCCTTCTGCCATCATGTACAACCATTCCTTCAGCGTTTGTCTGAGAGTTTGAATTATTGCTCTTTTGTAAATATTAAGCTCTTCAGTAGAAGAAGCTGAACTTGTACTGGTGTTTCACATTATGCCTCAGTGTGCTTTGCTCTGTCTAATAATGTCGTGTTGAGGCATAATATATAATGAAAAATGTAGTGCTGGCAAATTTATGATGTTTGCATTTGTGCTGTCACATGTGGGAAGTGTGATATGTAAAAAAGTTTCATTTTAATGCAGAGCTAAAAATTCATGAAATACACAAATGAAATGTATCTGTGACTTGAACAATGAAAGTGGATTCTGGTACTCTTGCTTTCAGCATACTTACTAATGTAAAATAATGGTGAAAAACAGAACTTTTACAAGCCTTCTTATTTAGTAAGATAAATGGATTTAACATTTATGCCATCACTTACAAGTGCACCCACTTTTTTTGAAAATCTTTAGATGTGTAAACTCTCTTAGTGAGATGAGATTGATGCCTTTGGTTTCCAACACTGTTTCTGCTGTTCATGTTGGGAAATCCTGATCTGAAGAGCAAGAAAGTACTGTTCATGAGGGATATTAAACCCTTGGAATAGAAAACTACATTGAAACAGAATTCTGTCTAACAGTTAAGGAGGACGTGTTTGAGTCAATCCTGTGTTCCAGAGAATCTCCTTCCCTCCTTTGTATTAACTTCCCCAGGTGATCTTCTAAGGAGCCTGTAAGGAAAAAAATGATGGACTTTAGAGACTGTTTGCTGAGGAATAGCCGGTTTCTTGTATTTCAGATATTTGGGGCATTATCCAGAGAAATATTTGGGTATATATACATATATATATATCTTAATTTTGTTTTGTTTTGTTTTTAAGAGGGCAATAGTTACACTTTGGTATTTTGAACAGAATTTCTGTTTTTGTAGCTAGTCTATGAAATAAGTAAAGTATCCATTTTGCATGAAGAACAGGAACAGGCAACAAGTAAAAAATGCGTTTATGATACAGTGAGAATAGAATCCATTGGCACATTCCCATTAAAAATAAAAGAATCCAATCATATTTATGTGGTGTATTGTCTTAAAGAAAAATTGCTGAGAAGGTTATGACCCCAGAACATGAATGTAAATCTATTCAGTGTATTTTTTTTTTCCCCTACTGCTTTTTAATCTCTAGGCACAAATTTGATGATATTGATAAAAATACAGAAAGAAATGGAGTGCCTGACAGGAATGTACTTTTGTTCCATATTACACTGTAGGCTCCTGAGGGAAGGATTTTGTTTTTTTCCTTTCCTCTTTGAACAGTGGATTATAACGGGGTTCTTAGATACTTCAGTACTGCATAGATAATATGTGTGTGTATATATACCTATACACACATACATCTACACACACATGTATGTATAAATGTAGGAAAATATGTACTTAGATAAATATATATGAAAATATATACAAAACTGTTTTTGCAATCTGATTGTAAGTGATTCGGAAGTGTTCCTTTCTGTCCTTCTAGATCATTTTCACGTTCTTCCTCTGAAGTTTACCAAGCACCTGGACATGTACAACCCCGACATACCAGAGTGGAGGGAAGACATAGGGCGCGTAGTAACACGACTTCTTGCAAAGGTGCTCTTTCAGATTGCTCATAAAATGTTCCCTTTCCAGTCATAAAACTTGAAGGTTAAGTTAATGCCTTCTTGTTTTAGGGGGGGGGAAAAAAAAGGCAAAGCAAAATAATAAAATGAACCTCATGAGCCACATTTCAAACAAGTTTGAACCCAGTGTCACTTCTATGGGCAGGCTGTAGATTATGACATCATAACATGGAAAAGTTCAGTTCTAACACAGCCTAATTGGCAATTAATGCTAAATATTGCTCTCTGGGATTAGCGATAGACATATTGGCAAATACTGCTGACTCCAAAGCAAGAAGAATCAGTTAAATGTGATGTATGTAGGGTAAAGCAAAGGATATTGCATAATATAAAGACATAGTCTTTGTGAAGAAACAAAGCAGAGAAAAGAATTCACAATGTCAGTTGTGGAACTTCAAAAATTATATATAACACATGGGCAGACAGTTTGTACAGCTGTTTTTTTTTTAGATCATGTTTGTAAAAGAAATGTGGAGTGGGAGCAGTTGAATCATGTAGATTAAATCAAGTACAAAGCCACAGAATAGTTCTGTGAGATAACTGAACAGTGCTCCATAAAAATTGTGAGGTCTGGAGCTGTGCT
Organism: Pavo muticus; assembly: GCA_016647715.1. Taxonomy (NCBI): domain Eukaryota; kingdom Metazoa; phylum Chordata; class Aves; order Galliformes; family Phasianidae; genus Pavo; species Pavo muticus. The sequence goes on along the minus strand of JACDJE010000207.1, from coordinate 1,392,394 downwards.
GTCAGATACACACAGTGCCTGCAGCAGAGTGTGCATGTACAGACTGTCTGTGAGGACAGTACCACTGTGTCGCAGATTGATTATGTCTTTAGAACAATTGTGTTTGAATTCAATGGACTTTTCCTGGATTTACAATAGTACAAATCAAATTTTGGAATGTTGACTTTATACAGTTTCCTGCTTTTCTTTTTTTAATCTTCATAACAAATGTCAAATTACATTCCTACTTTAATCCATTTATACATTCTACAAGCACTGTCAGTCTTACAAATATTTTACTATCTTTTAAAATTGGCCTTTTGTTTTAATAAATACTAAATCATTTGCGAGACAATAGGAAAAATTTAATTGAATTTCAATATTTGTTTTGGGAAGGGCTATGGAAAATGCCCTGGGTGTTGTCATTAGAATTTTGTGGCTGTATTATGAGGGCTATTCCAAAAGTAAAGCCGTGTATTTTTTTATGTTGGTGGTATGTCAGTAGAGGTGGAACTTTCCCAGCAAGATTCCTTACATTTTCTTGCCATGTGACAGATGGCAGCAGAGGGGCAGGCTGACAAAAAGGTGTCTGACGTGGAAGTGTGAATGAAACAAAGTTGTGTCACTGAATTCCTCCATTCAGAAAAAATGGCACTCACTGACATTCATCAATGCTTTCTGTATTCTTATAGAGACCAAACAGTGGATGTAAGCACAGTGGGGCAGTGGACGAATCATTTCAGCAGTGGTGACAGGGACAATGGGTCATCTCTGCTAGTGCAGATTGTAATGAGCACAGTATGCAGGCTCTTGTTCATCACTAATGAAAATGCACAGCTAATGGTGGTGGCTATGTTGAAAAAGAGTGTTTTGTAGCTGAGAACTTGCTCTCTCTAATAGTGTTACTGTACTCTTTGTAGCTGCTATAGTTTCCATTGAAATAAATAGGAGGCATTACTTTTGGAGAGACGTATGTAACACATGAAGGAATTTGGGTCAGAAAACAAAATTTGCACAAACTCTTTTAAAAAGCAAAGCACTTGTTTCATTGGGAGGTGCAGATATTCATACCAGGTTCAGAAAAGGAACCTAAGTGCTGTTGATCTCACCCTGGGAGAGTCTGTCCAGTAAAAACAGAAGGAAAAGTAGCCTTTCTAAGGTTAAGTTGTCTTTAGTGAATATGCCCATCTAAGTCTACTAACTGTCTGAATGGCCCACTAAGCATTCTGTGTGACTTACGAATTATTTTTAAAGTTACCCTAAAATTGCAAAGCTATTGCAGTTTTGCTGAACTGTATGCCACTTCATTTGGCTTCTTTCCATGATGCCATTAAATCTTTTTAAAGTGACAACAGTGCTTGGTTCTTCTAATCTTCAAAGAACCCCTCACATTTCAGCTAATTAATGCTTGACTTTGCTCACGTTTTAGCTTCTGATGGAATCTACTTTAACTATTAGAGATTTGAGTGCTAGAGAATAAAAGGCTCACCAAGTATTACTCATCTAATTTATATAAAATACAAAGAACGCTGTCCTATAATTTATCATATATCTTTGTCTTCACAGGAAACCAATATACCTGAAGAAACACTTATGACAGTTGTGAAACCTGGTCTGCCCACAACTGCTGACTTGCACGTGCTGCTACCAGCAAATCAACCTAAAAGGAAGAGAAGTGTAACTAGTGATAAGGTAACCAGAACAGTGTATGTCTGGTTAGAGCAATCTTCATCCCATTTTGAAATCAGTGGCTGTACTCCCTTTTTCTTTATGTAGAATTAAAAGGTATAGCTTGACTATGTAAAGATCTCCCTCCCATCTGACAAACGTTATGTAAAAGCTGACAACAGGTATGGCTGCTGTGTATGGCACTGTTTACCCCATCTTTTAGAGAAGAGGCAGAAGAAGATACAATTATTATTCTACTAAACAACAGCCTGCAGTAAGCTTTGATCCCCCTTGACACTTAAAAAAAAACCAAAACAACAACAACAACAACAAAAAAAGAGAAACATTAGTGATGACATATCAATCTGTGAAGATTGGTAGAGCAAAAGGGGGTGTTTCTAAAAAGAGACAAACCATTTCTTCACTTCTTCAAAAGCAAATCATGTCCAACAGAAACAGAACCTTAGCAGTTGACCTGTAATAGCTGACCCAAAGAACATGAAGCGGGTAGTTTCTGCCTTTATCAGCTAATGTCCTTTTCAATTGCCAAGAAGCAATTGAACAAGGCAATGAAAATATGATATTAACTTCTCTGTCCCTCTTTCCAAACCATATACCTTCCATAATAAAAAGCCTATACCTGGAGGAAATCAGAATATTGTTTGGCCCTTGCTTGTTAATTTACAGTTTTTTATATTTGTCTTTTTGCTGTTATAGAGAAGGAACAAATCCCAACTCTGTACCTGCATATTGCAATTCAAGTCCTACCTGTTACAAAGAGTCACAGTGTAAGATATTTTGAATTTTGAAGGGCATTTTACCAGTCTATTAGGCAAGATCACAATATTCAAAATGTTTGGAGAAGTAGAGAAGACAAAGCTCTCATAGTAACACAATGTCAGTAGATTGTTTATAGTGTTGCTGTGGTACAATTGTGAAGGTCCAAATGAGTATATTGATGTTGTCCAAGTGCTTGAACAGGTTTCTTACAGAAACGGTGGTGTGAAATAGATGGAGAACAGTGTGAATGCACAGAATATATCCCAAATCTTAGTTACTGCTCTTCCTCTGTAATCATAATGGGAATCCTTAGGAGTCTTAAATCCTGATTATACTACAGGAAACAGTTAATTTTAATAGGTTGTTTCTTTTGTAGTGAGCTATTTCTGATCTCTGGCTTTTGTCCAGGTGAGTATTAGCACTTCAAAATTACTTGCAACTTTCTACTGTAAGAGGTGAGGTGCAGCCTCCAAAGGAAATTATTTCTCTTTATTCCAAGCATATTTGGAATGGATATCTTTAATAATTTAAATGAACTGATGATGGTTGATTCTTGGGTTCTGCAAACATTTCTGTGCAAAATGTTAGGCATATTAGTTCCCTTTACATCTCAGCTGTTACATTAGTGTTGTGCTTCAATATATTTTGAAGAATATAATCAACTATAGTCAATGCTGTCTCCATTTTTTCATCGCTTCTGTATGAAATACCCCATGAGCTACTCAAAAACCAGAGGAGATATTGGGTGTCTTGAATACCTGCCAAGAAATTACGAAGTTTTCAAAATTAAGCTACAAGATTCAGTAGCTGATTTTACTGGTTGAAAGTTAGATTAGGCTAACAGAGCTCTCTCTCTTGCCTTGTATCCCATGAATGTGTGAATGAGTCTTGACCAAGACTAAGTAACTCTATTTCAGTGTTCCCAGAATCACTTTGAAGGCTCCTAATCAATATTATACTCATTCTCTTTTCAGACACTAGGCAAAAAGAAAAATACTTAAGAGCTATCTGGAATAATTTTCTTGTAAAATAACTGGGGCCATGTTGGCATCACCATTAGATTGAGTCATCCTCTGCAAAATATCTAATAAAGTCAGCGGAATGGCTTCAGAGGTTAAATATTCCTCAATATGAGTGTGGATATTTGAATCTAAACCTTTGTGAAGTCTCTCCATAACATGAGAGAGACAGCAGGGATTTCTATCTGTTCTACTGCAAAGGCTTCTCAAAGATGAGCACCATAATTGGTAAAATGATAAAAAGCACTTCTTGTGAAGGTTTCATAGATATAAAGCATATTTCTAATTCGTCATACTGTGGGAAATTGTATCTTAAATTATAAGGCATAGAGTATAAAACTAGCTTTGATCTTTTAGAAGATTACCCATGTTGAAGACGCAAGGAAGTAAAATGGCAAATTCAGCCAATTTGTCATCTGGAGTTAGAATACGATGGTATATTTAATGGTTCTGCTCCATAAAAATATGAGCAACCATATTTTAGTATGCTCTGCCTATTGGAGAAAAATAGAAGAAATCCTGATTTTTTCCACATGAATGGATGTATATATTTCTGCAGAGTATTGTTAAAAATTAGACATAAATGGAATCCATCCCATTATAGCAAAAGAGATGACTTGAATTACGACATGCAGTTCATTAGGAAATAGCAGTTGCTTTTCATATCAAGAAATCTAAAGTGACATTGCAGGTTGTCTTTTGATAGGGTTAGAAAAATTGATAGAGTTTTTAATATGGATTATGCATTGTTTGAGTTATGACTGAGGTAAACCCAACAGTGTGTGCAAATATAACATGCTGTCTGTCACATACTGCATAAACATAAAGGGTTTAGTAAGCAGAAAGAAAGACTGGGCTATTAAAGATTTGACATTTTCAGCATTTGCAGCTTGTGGAGTTTTGCATGTTTTTTTACTATGGAATTTCTTCAAGATTTCAGCTCTTCAGTGACAAGTGCTTTCTAACTTTCTCTCCATACAGTAAACCAGAGGTTTTCCTTCTCAGAGCATTGAGTCTCTCAAGGTAGAACTGAGTGAAAAAAGAGTGAGACATTCTCTCTTTTGTGTTTTCAGAGAATAGCGGCTATAAAGCAGGCCCTGAATGCACACAACATCAGTTTCTTTCTGCGGGGAGGATACTGGGTCTTAGTGACGTTAGCAGACTCTGATTCAGGTAAATATATAAATAAAACTTTGGGTGCTTGTTAGATGGGTTAAGGAAGAAGTCTCCGTATCAGTATGTGTATATGTACATACATACAAATGCATGTGTTTACTTGGGACTTATTACATATAGATAGACACACATACGTACATACATGTGTACACACATGTACACACACATAATGTTTCTGTGTGTATTCTTAGTTGATGCTTTTTAACAGACACCACCAAGTAAATATTTCTTCTGTAATTCCATTTTGTCATATAGCAGTATTTATATCACAATCTACTTGCTGTTTTCTGTATGGCCAGAGAGGAGCTAACCAGGCTTCCAAAAAAGCCATCCAGTAATCACCTGTGCTAGCTTCCAAGAAAGCGGAACTTGTTAAATCCTTAACTCTAATAATGTAACTCCACACATTTGTGACGTAGCATGGTATCACAGCATTGTGCTAAGCTGTGTCACACACGTGGATCCACGGATCTGAATCTTGCTGTAGGGTCCCCATAAGGCACTGAATTGCTCTGCTAATGCCGTCCTGAAAGGAAAGATCTACCTTTTCTCTGTTTGAAACAAATGAAACAGGTTTTTTTGGAATTTATTTCCTCCAACTCTGGATTTACTCTGTAGGTCGAAACTGGTTGAAGGGACTGTGAATTTTGAATAGAGTTATGTTAAAATGATGTTTTAACTAGAAAATTCAAAATTGACTTCAGCCACATATTAAAATGTCCCATAGTTTTTGTGTATCGTTTTCAGTAATATATTCTTGTCTTTTACTTGAATGTGTTGCGGGAGAAAAGCTTAACTGACCACAATCAATTTATGCTAATACTGATGTGATACTTTATCAACTCTCAGAAGAAGATTAAATTTTTATTTTTATCTAGTCTCTTTACTGCAGAATCATGTTACAGTTTCACTGTGGTACCTTGTCTGGTCAATATGGGAAACCACTTACTTAAAGGACTAATATCCATTTGCCAGCTCAAAAGGCTGGAACTGGAAGAATCCCACATTCATTCTAGCCTCTACCACTGTATGAGCTATGAGATATGGTTTAGTGGCTTGTGGTAGCAAGGGCGATGGGAGGACAGTTGGACTAGGTGATCTTGTAGGTCCTTTCCAACCTTGTGATTCTGTGATTCTATGATTCAGTGATCTTGATGAGCTCAATTGCTGATCCTAGCCCTAGTTTCTCTATCTGCAAAATTAATAAAGCCCTGCTTTTGCATTGTATTTACGTAGGATATATCATCATTTCCTTTGATATCCATAGAATCCCCAAAACTATGGATGATCTAAAAGAGGACATACTAAGCAATTGTTCTATGTTTTATTTCAGACTCTCAAAGAATTGGAGGAGGCAGTGGCTACTGGGCTATTGTGGTTCTCTTTGTTATCTGTCTAGTCGCAGTTGGGGCTTTCATCCTCTACAAGTTCAAAAGGCAAGTAAACCTTAATCAATGACATTCATATTTTGAGATCTGGACTTACCCAAAGATCAGCTAAACAGAGTTTGTTGTTTGGAAGGGAGGTTGAAGTCTGCTGCTTTGAATATCACATTTTTTTCTGAACCTAGAAATGAAGATGCTGCACTGGTGTTTGGTTTTGCTTGCCGTGTTCCAAGATAAATAGCAGCAGTATGGGAACTATGGAGAGTTTGTTCAGCTTGTTTAAATAATATTGTCAAAAAAGATGATGCTATTCCTGACTAATTCCTACCACATTACTCTTATCAGTTACAAATAAACTAAAGTTATCAGGACAATAAGTACATCTGCAATGCAGTTTTATCAAAAGGTACAGCCCTTAGGAGTTTCTCTTTGCGCATGTTACATTTTAAATGCTGGGACAATGCCACACAGATTAAGTGATGGAAGTAGATTAGCATTAATTTGACACTGTGGCGTGCTGAGGGTACAAATAATTTTTGAAGTTGCCTTTACGTGAGACATTTCCTCAGAAGTGACAATAGTTACCTTGCCTGCCTTTGACAGTCTGGTAGACCTTTCGTCCTCTATTGGTTTTAATAATAGCTACTTGGATGATGTGTGATTTAAAGGATTTTGTTCTTTTTTCATGAATTTGTGTTATTGTTGGCTGTCTTCTTAGCATTTTTATATCTTTGGGGCTTTGAGTAGCTATTGGGTTTGATGATACTGGAAACAAGCCTCCATTATTATCAAATCTTTACTTAGTAAGGCCTTCTATTGATTTGTTGTATTGTTTCAAGATGCATTTTTATTTGTAATAAACATAAGTTTATAGAAGTGGATGTGGCACTGAGTTTGTGATAACAATAAGAGTAAATAGCATCTAAGAGTCTGTATAGGTGAGAGTTTTTAAATGAACAGAGAAAAACCTTTGCCAAGCATCTCTTCATTTTCTTACTGCAGAATCCAAGTTGCTTAGAGCCCATGGTGACTGATTGCTCTAAAGGACAAAGCACATAATGCAGTATCAGACTGTTTGTAACTGAATAAAAATCCATTTCCCTATTTTACGTGCCTGCAGGAGGAAAAAGCATAAAAATGGTTGATGTGATGTAATTATATTATTTCAGTAGCAATACATGGAGGATTTGTTGCTTGTAGTATGGGATCATAAAACTTGCTTGTGAAGTGTTTTGAAAGCAGTATGACTTATATCTTTTATTAGCTCTTAAATGAGAGCAATTAAATAACAGGCGCAATTACTGCATGGCAAAAGAAGTATAAAATATGCAAGAAAGGAAGAAAAAAGAAGTATTTTCCCCGAGTCCCTTCTAAAATGCCCAATGAGCCATTTCTTTATAAATAGAGCTTTTATTAAGAAGGAAACTACAGTACCATTTGCAGATTCTGAGCCTTAATGTCTCACACACTTCCATATATAATTTGTGAAAATCATTTGCATTTAAATTTTTGGGGGGTGGAATTTGAGTGCAAGTGAGGAGAAATATGATACATGTTCAGATGTTTCTCTCTAGCTTGAAAGTAGCTCCTGCCATTGATGAATGACCGTGCAGTAATATTCGCTTTTGGTCTGTATCGTATCTCTTTCTGAGATATTTGGCACAATTAGTTTTAATTATTCCTCCTAAGCTTTTTCAAGATGAATTTTGTTTTTTTTTTCTAGTTGCATCTTTTCTTTATACAATTTGGTTTTTGAACAATATTGAGAGCCTAATTGGTGTTCAATTGGAAAAGTCTCTTTTTCCCCATGTGTTCCCCATGAACTCCTCCTCCACAAATGTCTAATCCCTTAAAAAAATATCTCCTGTGTTTATAAGGACTTAAATTAAATTGCTGGATCCCCACGGAGTATTTACTTACAAGTGCAATCCCTTTAATGTTGGAACAGAGTGTGTAGGTTTACAAACTGGCCCATGGGACTGAGGTTATGAAACTGAAATGTCTTTTATTAGTTATAAGCCAACCTGCAATGCATGAAGGCTTGTCAGTGCTACACGCCTATATATTAAGAATTAATTTGCTGAAAGAATGCTATATTTAACAAAAATCATTCAAGTTTATGAGATAATTTCAGAGTAATAAAACTTTCTGGGCCCTCAGACAACATATGAAAGTATAAATACTAATTATTTCCACATAGGAATTACAAAAATATATAATGTGTTGAAGTGTTAATGCTATCCATAATCTTTATGTATGATTCGCAAAATTGAGGCAGAGATGCAACAGATTTGGTGGCCCTTTCCTTTCAGTTACGTAACTGATAGTCAGATGCTCCTTTCAGAAAAGTGCTAAAATTCCTTTTCTTCCCCCAGAATCAGAGAAAGATTTATGAATCTTAATTTTTTCATTACACTATTTGGGTCTACAGATTTTGCAGTTTACCTTGGGGCATAGGAAAAGCAGGCTGTCTAGAAAAGACTGCACAAACATGGCTTGGATTACTGTCTCTCTTTGCCAGCCCAAAGAACATTTCTTTACTCAAAATTTGTTAAATTTGGTACTTGAAAAGATTTGCCCAGTACATGAAAAATAAATTTTTAATTTTTAATGTTGATTTTTTCCAAAAACTGATTCTAGGAGGTGGACTTGATAATCCTTATGGGTCCCTTCCAACTCGGGATATTCTATGATTCCAGTCTGATCCTGCTAGTGAACAAAGTTTGTTTCAGACATTCTGGGGGGAAATTTTCAGTATGGCAGTAAGATGCTAAAACTCGCTGTGGCTGTGACACAAGGCAGCAAGCATGAATATTGGATAAGTCAAGAATAATTTTTCTTTGCTTTGCTCTTCCTTTCTGAGTATGGAAATCTCCGGTCTGATGCCTCAAGCAAACAATATGTTACAACACTCAGTAGTATGCTTCAGCTGTTTAACTATCCAGGTAAAATGGACTACAGCTGCTTCTTCTGACCAGAACAGTATGAAACAGCTGGAAAATATTTTAGAGAAATCAGTTTTTTTAAAACAGATCAGAGACCTGCACATATTGTTTTCTTTACCATCCCATCTTTGCTAAATTTGATTCAGTAAAAGAACATATTATCTATTCCCTTTAAAACAATGTTTATATTTTCTATGGGTTTCATGTCGTCATCCAGAAAGGATTTTTTCATTCTTTTCTTCCACACTGGGGGGGCCCTGGGCAATGACACAGAGGAGGCGAATAGCTCTGTCTGAACTAAGCAAAATAGAGGAAAGGAAAATTGTATTTTAGCCACATCAAAGCTGCCATATAATCGTTATGTTATTAGTGGAAGATGTGAAATCATTCTTTCATTATTTTTTACTTCTGCATAACAACAGTATATTGGATTAACCAATCCAGAGCAGATAGGTGGTTTTTCTGCATAGGAATTTTACTTGGTTAACAGTAACAAATTCTGTTCCCTAAGTGTGTGTGATAATATTCATCTTATAATTTGTGTGCAAACTACCGCCTGTACCCTAAAACTGAATGCTGTGTTTTCATAAATCTCTGTGAGTCTACTTCAATTAAATTTACATCATTTTATGTGTAATTCTTTTTTATTCCTGGGACTGTCTAGTGCCACTTTTGGTAAATGAACCCCCTCTTGGGTCATTTCTACAACGTGGAGCAGAACTGTTATCTTTCTGCCTCATTGACTAACTATCTCATTTTCAGCCTCTGAAGAAAAGCTATTTTTTTTCCCCCACCTTGCTTATACTGCTTTTATGTTCCACGAGAGCAAGTTTAGTCCCAGTCCATGCCACTTGGTTTTATATACATACATATATATATATAAAGGCACTAATTTAATGGTCTGTAATATTTCATAAAAACTTCCTCAGAAATCAAAATAATAGCATGTATAAAAGATTTCCAAAATAAAAGAGGTGAGTAAGTCAGGAGTGCCTTAAAGCACAAAGAAGTCATTCATCTGGACATTAATCCAAACATAGTAAAGCCTGCACCACAATAAAATATTCTATTTAATGGATTATTATTGTTATTAGTTTTATTTAAATTCCAAAAGCATGAGGCATTATTCTGTATATTTTGCCACGTGAATATGTTCCTATTTCTTAAACTAAATAGAATCTTAATCAAGCCTCTGCAAAATGAGTGAAGCCATGTAAAGGCCAATGAGTATTGGTTCCACAAGATGGGAATTGAAAGGCAAATAAACTAGGGAGTTTAAATGAGTAGGAATCAATATCTCATCCCCCTCCTGCTGTTTCATACTGCTTAACAGTTTTAAGTGCAAGCAGTTTCTGGTATGAATTGGTTAGAATCTGCGAATGCAGTAAGCCAATTGCTTTCTCAAATATCTTCTAAAAGTTGTGTGACCTGAAGGGGTCAGTCAAAGCCAAAGGTGTTCAATAGTTTTGTAGGGAATTAAGTTACCCATTCATATTTTTATGGTCCTCTAAGCAGGTGTGAATATTTCTTCTGCCTCATGATTGAAATAAAATGCTACTACAGAGAAAACAAAAGGAGCTAAAAATGTAAACCATGGAGTGCTGTGCAGCAGAGATGATTGTCTGCAGCGATGAATGCAAAGCACATGCATTTTGCAGCTGAGGGGTAACCCACCAAATAAACTATTGCATAATCTTACTCTCTGTTCTTATAAATGTGCTTTCAATTTTTGTATTGCAGATAGTAATCACTTGGGTCACATTTCATGTCTTGTCATGTTTTCACTGTAATCTTTTATGTAGACCCTAGCATTTCAGCTCTGCCTACTTCAAACAGTTACATTGGACTCAACACAAATTATTTCCTTAAGAAGAGCAACGCACATCAGGGTACACACATCTTTTTTCTGTGTAATCAGGGGTAGCAGCTTCCTTCCTACAAGTTAGACCAATGTGGAGCAACTGGAAAATTGCCAGAAGCAGACCTATCTTATGCAAAGATTCAGCATCCCCATCCTGTTTCATCCCACAGTGTGGTTATCCCAAGTAAACAGAACATCTGGCACATGATAAAATGCCTCTTAAAGAGACTTGTACTATCATTTTCTTGAGTCTGGTGGAACTTTCTCCTTGTAAAACTTTAACCAATATGAAACACGTAGAGATCTCTATAGTGACTAAAAGGTCAAATGCCTATGTATGCCTTCACAAGACCTGTGAAGTTCCTCCTCCCATCCATACTCCTTGTTAGAATCTAAGATACTACACTGGGTATCTGAACTTTATACCTTCCATGAAGGATCTATACTGAGCAGCACTGGGCTCATGAGGTTTAGGTGAGTGAGAAATATCAGCTTATGCCTTTTCTCCTTTTATTCATAACCCATAAGTAAGTGCTCGTAACAGTGGTAAGTTTAATGTTTACTTGTGAAGTTTCTTCATTCACGCACATTTAATAGTGTGTACTGGGGTGATTGATGGTGATTGGGATGATGTGTTAAGACTAGTAAGTTTTAACACATACACAACTTGAAGCCTCAGGATTTACACCAAAGGATGCACCCTGTTGACCTGGTTTCAGGCACATTCTACAGCCTTAGAAAATCCAGGCAGATAACAGTCAGATTAGCAGCTGTCCTCGCTGCAAAGGTCTGATGTGACATATGGGATTGAGGTAGATAAATTTTTTATGATGTCAAAAATATCTTGATAATGCCATTGATGCATCTAAAATCTGTCAGAAGTACAGCTTTGAGAAGATCCCCCAATTCTTGTAGAAACATATGTCTAATTCTGCAGATGTACTGCAAAGATACTCTATTGAGTTTTGTTTCCCATAGGAATGTGGTGGTGGACTGAATCGAGAGCAGTTTGACAGATTGGATGCAGGTCTGATTGAGCTGAATATTGTTTTCCACATGACTAGTTTCATTAGCAAACACATAATAAACTGTCTGAACTTACTGGCACACACACTCAAAAAAAATCACTATGAATTACCTAATGTATTTAGTTTTGTAATGAGGTGTGTCCTTCTTTCTTTTACCACGGCTTTTTTACCCCAATTAATGGGAGGAGAATGATACAGGGATTGGCTTTGTTAGTGTTGGAAAAGCCTTCAGATTTGCTGAAGTAGTCATACCAGCTTAACATCGTGCTATCATACACTTTATCCATCTCTCTCATTTGCATTTGGTTGTTCCTGTGCTTTATTTTATTCCATGCTCACTGAGGTACAGAAGAGTAAAACCAATTAGATTTCTTTCTTTGTGCTGCTTATAAATAATGCAATAAAATATCTAATTTATATATATGAAGGCTGCTCTGAAAGTAATTTTTTATGTTGGCCGACAACATTAGAGGTGAATGTTGGTGGTATGGCAGTAGAGGTTGAACCTTCCTGCCAATATTCCATTACATTTGGTTGCCACGTGACAGATGGCATCAGAGGGGCAGGCTGACAAAATGGCATCTGACATGGAAGTGTGGATAAAACAAACATGTGTCACTGAATTCCTCCATGAAGAAAAAATGGCACTCATTGACATTCACTGATGCTTGCTGAATGCTTATAGAGACCAAACAGTGGATTTGAACACAGTGAGGCAGTGGGTGAACCATTTCAGCAGTGGTGGCAGGGACAGTGGGTCACCTCTGCTGGTGCAGATTTTTACAAGCACAGGATGCAGGCTCTTTCTCATTCATCTTGTTCATAGCTGTGCTGAAAAAGAATATTTGGTAGCTGAGAATTTGCTCTATCAAATAGTGTTATTGTGTTCTTTATAGCTGTTGCAGTTTCCATGAAAATAAATGGGAGGTATTACTTTTGGAGCAACCTGTGTGTGTGTGTGTGTGTGTGTGTGTGTGTGTGTGTATGTGTATGTATATGTGTGTGTGTATACACATAGCTATACAGATCGGTATGTGTACATACATAGGTACAGATATAGAGGATGCAGTTCATCTCTTGGTTAGTTCAAATCGAAGGGAGGACATCCCTTCCACTCATGTTTCAGTTTAGCAATTTCTGTTTACTGTAATTATTTGTGTTGTATTGAAAGTTTATTATCAAATCAGGTTGCTGCAGAAACTTTTATCTCAAATTAAAATGATGCCATTTGGAATAGAACCTTTCTTCTGAAATAACACTTAAACTTGAAAGCCAAAGCACTGAAACACATGTATTTTTCCTGTTATCGTACTGCTGCCAGAATATAGAGGGGAAGATGGTCATTTTTAGAGAGAGACCTAAGAATTACTGTCAATCTTTCTGTCTATGCGCTGTAGCTAAAGGAGCACAGCAGAAACTCCAGCTTAACCTCAGTAGTTCAACCCCATATTCCATTTTTTTTCTTATTGTCTGCCCATTGTAATGATTTGTGTTTGAGCATGGACTTAGCCATGATCTGCTGTCACGCTGATTGAGCTGTCAGGCTGCTGTTTGCTACATGGAAACAGAGCCCACAGCCTGCATCTCCCTGATCAGAAGTATCTGCTTGGTGAACAGGAAAGGATGCCCTCACGTGCCCAGGCTGATTTCAGATAGCAAAGTTATAACAGAGGCCATGACTGCCTAGGAATGTTTAAACTATAAATTCTGTTGCAAAAATTAGAAGCTCCTGATTTCTTCCTCTTTGATTTTACAATTCTTACGTAAGTTAATCTAGTTAAGAACTCTTTACTAATACTTACTTTAAGGCTTCCCAGTTTCAGCTATGGTGCTAATTGTCCGTTGAAACTGATAGAGCCATTTCATAACGTTCTTTTTGTTTTTCTAGATACAGTTCAAAGTGAATGAATTAAACACTGTCTTCCATAGAAAGCTTGGTCTAATCCATCATTTCCCAGAACTGCTTCAATGCTGCCTGCTTGTCTCTACCCAGCCTCCCCTGCAAGGAGGCAACAGTGTCTTCTTACTTTCCCATACTTTCGCTGGTTTATCTCCTTACTCCATACCCCTTGCTCCTGGACTCTGATGTGTTGCCCTCTGCTTCCTTTTCATGCACTATCTGCTGGATTTCTCCTGTTTCTTTCCCCTCAACCCTAGTACAGTATGGGAGTGTCATTGAACACTAACCTCCAGTGTCATCCCACCTTGATTGGAGAGGTGGGCTTGACTTATTGTGACTCAGCTTTAATGTTTGTGAAGATGTCTGGAACTAGGAATGAATGCCTGTGGTGTCTTTTTACTGCTTTACTTTCTGAAAATAGCCTGTGTTTTTAGTATTTTTTGTTATTATTTTTGTTTATTTTCTATCAATCTTAGTAAGAAAAATTGATGCTTAAGTCTTATGCAGCTCTGAGTATCCTTGTGAGGCAGTTAAATAAAACTGTGGCTGAGAATAATTAATTGATAACTTTAGGTTGTGAACATAAAATTAAGGAAGAGTGTGACTGGTCCTATTGTGTGATTCTAGTACAACTTCTTGCTGCTGCAGGTCTGCTCTGTTGTCAGCATGTGTGTGGCATAAAGGACTTCCATCACAAGACTTTTTCTCCTTGTCCTGTTTAGGAAACTACCAGGCAGGAATGTCTATGCCCAGATGCACAATGAAAAAGAGCAAGAGATGACAAGCCCTGTTAATCATAGTGAGGACACCCAGAACATCATCCAGGGTGAGGAGTTTATTGATGATGATCTGGACTCTCAAACGCTAGGTAACGCAAGAGGTAACTTCATTTTTAGTTCTTACATTTTTGTAAGTAACTCATTTTTACTTGATGTTCATTTTCATTTTAGCTTTTTTTTTTTCTCCTTATCATTTTCTGCTCAGATTTGGGAAAAAGCAGGTAGTACTCCACTAACTAAGTATTATCTCAATTATCTTCATTTTGCTTGCTTGTAATACAGATTAACGTATGGGTGGGCATGCTATACAGAAGCACAAGTACAGAGGCAGTAGAGTTTAATGTCAGGAGACTTACTCAGGCAATTTTAGGGAGAAATTTTATTTTGTAGAACAGGATATAATTGGTAGCATTTGAATTAGCTCAAAAATCCCCTGAATTAGTGGAAAATCAAATGTATGCCAGTAGAATTTGTAGAGTCAATGTTTCCATTATTTCGGATTATATCTAGATCCATTGCTATATTTGCCATTATATTTCAGAGGCATTTAAAATTTTCATTATTAAAAACATTAAATTTATTCCTGTATTAAAAATATTATGAGCTTTCCTATTTTAGCTGTTAATTTACTAGTATTCATGGAGTGGTCATAAAGAACCTCTAAGACAAACTTTCTGTGAAGCTCTGAGCAAATGATTTCAGTGTCAGGTAGAAGTGTATATCCTGACTCCCTGTGGTTTTTTTTTAATGTAGCGTACAGTACTGATCTGTTAAGTTCATTTCCTGCAAAATGTACCGTTGTGTTTGGGTGTGTTCGGGTCACAGTTTGAAAAGTGTAGGACAATGGAAAAAGCTCTCCAGTTCAATTCATACAAGTCTTGTGAAAATAAATCAGATAACCCAAAGCCTCTGGGATTTGTGACAATCCTTTCATGGTGTAACAGGCAACTGTAATGTT
This sequence comes from Pavo muticus, assembly GCA_016647715.1. NCBI lineage: Eukaryota > Metazoa > Chordata > Aves > Galliformes > Phasianidae > Pavo > Pavo muticus. The sequence goes on along the minus strand of JACDJE010000207.1, from coordinate 1,376,916 downwards.
TTCATGAGCCCACAGAAGGGCATCTGCATTAGCTGTGCCAGAGGTACCCTGAGGTAAGAGAATCATGGGAGAAGAGAGATATCTTTGATCTGGATTTCATCTTTACTTTTTGTTGTAGTTATCTTCATTTTCATTTGCTGAACCTCATGCTACTTCAAGGTTCTTGGAGATGTTATTTTAGAGTACAATGGAAGAGTCCACCCTCCTGCTTTGTTGTCTTTGTGTATTTCTCTATTTTCTCTGACAAATAGCGTGTATGAGTATCACTGTTTTCATTCAGATTTTGTAAGACCTTGTTTGCACTCCTGACTCTATTGGAATTAGTTCCAAAAACAACCCTGGAAAAACAAAGTCTCTGTTAAAATTGTTTGATCAATCTATCTCCAGAGTCTTTAGAGGAGAAGGCTGAATGCTAACGAAGTCCATGCAGACATTCCTGTTAAAGTGGAGCATTCAAACACCTCCAGTAATGTGCAAAAATATAACTTTAAATGGTAGAAAATCCCTTTTGGCCTATTTATAGAAGGCAGCTGGTAATGCTGAAATAAAGAAAATCTACTCTCATTTGTGACACATTTGGAAATAATCTCTACTTATTGCTGGCTACATAAGCCTGATCCTGCACTCCTTACACAGAGAAAAAAATACCATGTATCTGGGCAGAGTATTGTTAAGGTTAAAGGGTGCAAGATCACAATGTTTTGATGTGAAATGTAAGACAGTTAGCAAATGCAGCTCTTGAGGTGATTTGTGCTTCTGCCAGGTTGTCAACACCTGAAGCATTTCCAGCAGAGCATAAAAAGTTCATTTCTGTAGATCCTAATCATCCATATTCATCACCTACTGTACAGCTTTTAGACACAAGACTGTATTTAAGACAGAAAGCTGTATTTCAGCTTGCTGTACCGTTTTGTTACTTATAACACGTTCTACCAGGTCCAATATCACTCATTATTGCCAAGAAAAGATTCCTTTTCTATGTTATCTGGGTAAAGTACAAAACATGTTGTAATCCGTGCTTTATATAAAATTCTGTTTTACAACATTATTTGCAGAAGGTTCCTATGCTAGGTGGAGATCCCTTCTAATTCTGGTGATCTTTCTCCCTCCCTGTTGGGAGAGGCCTGTAACAACCTCCGCTCCAGGCACAGCAGGGTTTTGCAGGCCTAGATTTCTGTTGTTCTCTCTTCTCATAACTTTTGACTTTCTGCAGTACAATATTTCCAGACTCACCCATCCACTTTTTTTGTTTTCTATATATTTTATGTTGCCTACTTTATCGCAACCCCCACCTTGGGACTCCTCAACACCATTACCTTGCAGTGACTCCTTCTGGGAGAAGTGGCAACTTGAACAGCTACAGAGTTCCCCTATTGCTGATGCCGGTCAGTGTCCAGTCCCAGGTCAGTGGCATGTTGAATGGATGCCTCAGGTGCCATTCTCCTCCCTCACCTGCACCCCTCGAGACAACTACACCTTTTTAAGCTGCAAAGGGAACCAACTTATGCTGTCACTGGGATAGAAACCCTAGGAATTCACCACAAATTCACCACCATGAGCAAAAGCTTTAGGTGAAAGTATCTTGTAGGTACATGGAGCTGTTGCACCAACTTTCACCTGATCTGTTGTTTGATAAAGACACTCTCTGTATGTGATTGACTTGTCCCTGCAATAAAAAGGGGATTTATTGTGAAGTACCTGAAATACACTAATGCTGTCCTTTTTTTTTTTTCCCCCCTCTATTTTCATAGGCAATCACTCAGGCGTGGTTTTGAGCATCAACTCCAGAGAGATGCACAATTACCTGGTTAGCTGATATTTACAGCTGAATGCAAAAACCGAAAGACTCTTCTCTGTATTGTTTTATTTTTCCCTGGTGATGTCACAGAATTGCAAATATGGCTGTAAATGCTGGTGGAGAGAAGGTTCCCTAACAGTCCCGTGGAAAAAAGCGTCCATCGTCAGTTACTGGTGGAGAAGGATGCACATCTTGTTTTTACTAATGGCCTGAGAATTTGTTATTCAAACTCAAAGTACAGTAGCAAATGTGTAGCCTTAGGCACATTCAATGCCACCTTCTTTCTTTCCTTTATAAGCTCTAGTTCTCTATGTTTATTTTTAGGAGGATTGACTGTAACTTTTTAATTATATTTTTAATTGAGGTATTCTGCAGAAGGATGGGACTCTTCAGTTTGATAAGGTGATTTCTAAATCATTTCTGGACCAGAACAGGTGCTGGTTGGTCTCAATGACATGGTTTCAGAGGGCCATAACTCAGCAGTAGTTCTGTACTGGGAGAGGACTGAGCAAGGAGCTGGACGTGCTCCTAGTCAGTACAAGCTCTTAACTTAAATATATGTGAGACAATCTAATGAATTGAGGCCTAGGCCCTTCTGTGGATTAAACAAAGTAAAGTGCTAAATAGGCTATCTCATAATTATAGGATAACACTCATTTAAGTGTAGCAAGTCCTGACAAACCCTCAGCACCAGTACCTCCCCCGGTCCCACCCCTGTGTGAGATAAACACACCAGCGTGAAGCTTTTCCCAGACCAGGTGCCTTCATTTATGGACGGTCATTTCAGTTGCTCTCCTCTTGTCTTCTGAGTGAGCACCTCTAGGATGATGACAGCTGCCAGAGCCGTTATCATGTAACAACCCGTGTTGATGGCCTGTCTCTTTTTAAATTTCCTTAGAGTGTAAATATGTCTTCATGGTCACTTTCTTTGTAGGATTATTTTTTTAAGACTTGTTGTTAGGGCAGAGATGCCGGGAAGGTCAGAGCCCTCCTCCAGTTTGGACACTGCAGTCCCTTTCCTACCCGCATCTTCCCTTGGGATTTCAAGTTTGGAGGCAGGGATGGGCAAACTCATACCCAAACTCCTCCGTTTGTGTTGGTCTGACAAGCCAGAGGGCATGAGGAGAGCCCGTATCAGTGGTATCAGGTCCGTGCTTCCTTTCTCTCACCACAGGGTGTCACTCGGGCCCCACCACAGCAGTTGTCCCAACTTCTGCAGGTTGGGCAGGAGGTGAAGTAGGGCGCTTCTCTTGGAAACCTACATAATCTCTTCACTTTTTGCCTTCAGTAGAGGATAAATAGCTCTTTACTCACTGAATGTCATGCCGATGCTAGCAGCAAGCTCCCACACTACCTTGCGTGCAGGGGATACAGGTAGCTAGCTGCCATCTGCCTGAGTAAACAGGCAGTAAATAATGAATGCTGGCAAGACACAAAAGAACTGTCTTAAAATTACCCCATGCATTGGAGTCATTCTTCTGCATAGCTGTGGATATCCTAGAGCATATGGTTGTCAAATGCAGCAGAGTGGGATGTCATAATTCAGTGCAGTAGTGTGGGCTCTCAGAAACCCCATAGGATGTATGTGTAAAGCACAAGAAAATCTTGTTTAGAAACTTCATGTGATGACCTGGATGATAAAGTTAAAGATGCTGAAAAATACTGCAGACTCCTCAGGAAAATAAATTCAAAATTCTTTCCAAAATTTCTGCCTACGTAGTGGTAGAGTGCCATGCAAACTGACCCAGAGAGAAGCAGTGCTCTAGCTAAGTGTTGTGTTCAACAAGTGTGTGCTTAAATCCAAGATGTTATGTGGAACTGAGTCTGCATTTCTCAATGAGAAGTGTGATATAGAATATGCTGTGCATTGGAAACTTGGTTGCACCAGAGGCTTCCCCTTCTCTCTAGCTTTTTATGTGTTCTCTAGTGGAAATGAACCAGAACAGGCAGTAAAATAGCACTGCAAACAGCTTGCTTGTTCCTGTGAAATGAATCTGAAGTGGGCATGGAGCAAGTGAGTAGGGGACTAGTCTCATGGACAAGAAATGGGATGGAGATCCAAGCACTGGAATTGCTCTCCCACTGTTTGTCTGATTAGTTAAGGACATTGTTGGAACTGGGTCACACATCTGATCTGTTCTTTAGCAGCTACTTTCATACATTTAAAACAGGGTGATTTGTGTCTCTGATAATAGCAGTCTTTTGGAAAAGATTAGAATATTTAACTGCGCGGTACTCTAATTAACACTTAGCACAATATAGTGCCTGTAATAATGTTTTTCAATGCTAATTAATTTGATTCATGCAGCACTCCTGCGAGGTTGGTTTGTCATGTCTTAAAAGCGCTGTTTTCTAAAGAGTTGTCAGTATTGTTATGACTGTATTAGCAATATCCAACAGATAATAAAGTAAGCCTTTAGTTCTCCTGCAAGTATAACTTTAAAAATGAATTATTTTGAAACCGAGAAAATACCATTTCTATTTTCCCATTTACGGTTTATCTTTAAATGAAAATTATCTCTAGTGTTAGGTTTTGAATCTGTTGAACTATGTCCATGATATATATAAGCCTTAAAATGCTTATATATATATATGTGTATCTCCTTTATATAAGTCTGGTTACACGCCTATACAGAAACAGAGTTCTTTCTTTGCATAAACACCAGGCACACGTGCACACATGAGTACACGCAGTGCTTGTACACACTCCAGTTAAGTTTGTTAGTGAGGAGGGGTGATTAGCTAAGAAACAGAAGATGGGTGTCACACACCTGGATTCTGTACCCAGACTCTGGACAAATTACTTAACCTGTATGTGCCTCAGTTTCCCCACCTGTAAAATGGAGCTGATAGTAATTACCTACCTCACAGGGATATTGTGAGGCTAAATCAATTACTGTTTATTCAGGACCTTCAGCGCGAGTACATAATATTAGTAGTCTTGCTTCTTTGTTTTACTTATAATGATTGCTGTTATTTAAAGACTACTGAAACCAACCACAATTATATGTAACTGTAAAAATATTCATAATCCAAAGCAGGTACATAACTGTTAAAAATAAAAATAATGTAATTTGATTTGAAAACTGTTCCTGGACCATATTGTTATGCAGTAGCATTGCAGCATTGGCTGTGATCTTGCTAATTTGCATCCCAGTATCTTAAACTTCCTTGTCTGCAGTGTTACATGGTCAAAGGTCTTACATTAATGGGTACAGTGCTTCCTATCAATATTGACAGTGGACTATACTAAAACCAATAACAACAAAACTGGTATGGTATTGGCATCATTTAGAACTTGTGGTCTCTTTAAATTGTACCTATTTGCAATTTCAAAAACACCTGATACTTTTCAGAATGCTCCACTGAGTGCTTATACAAGGCATGCTTGCACAGCCATCAAGATTTACAGCTGTTAGCAGTGGTTTTCCTTTTGACACTGGATGTTTGAGATGGCTGTGGGGTGATCTATCCAGATAACGTGCTCAGAAATGCCCAAAGACATCTAGTGACATGCACCCACCCCAAGTGTAAATTAATTTCTCAAAAAGAAAAGCAATATAAACTAATGTGTGCTTTAATACCCTTTAAGGAGGGTGGTGGAAGTGACTGTGAAGAAATAGATGGTGTGAGCCTGAGGCAAGCTGCTGTTATAGCTCCAATTCGCATCCAATTTCTTTGAACTCTGTGAGGATATTCTCATTGAATTATATCATTCTTGGTGAGTTTTCTGCTTCCCTTGGCCAGTGGGAAGGGTGAAGTGTTTGTTATCATAAATTAATTTGTTACATTACTGTCCTCTGGACAAACAAAGGCATATCACTGGTGTGCCATTACCAGTTCAAAGTACAAAGTAGATTTCAGGTGACATTACTATGTTGGTTATCTGTATTTTATGTCGCTGAGAAATCCCTTTAGTGGGTATACTCTATTACTGCATGCTGCCTCTTTAATAGAGGTTAGGAGAATGGAACTGCATTGGTTTCTATCCTCCTTACACAAATACATGTGTGTTTTTTCATTTGTAAGAAATGAAATGCATTTGTTTGCAGTAACTTTTTGATGACAAACCGGTGATTCTGACATGCTTTGAATTTTTAATGTTATGTAAATCTGAATATGATGTTGCTAAGTCAGTAACACTAATGACAATTTCAGTTGAAGATGTTCCGTTTGTTTCCTATAAAGCTGTGCTGTAAGTTTTTTTAATGAAGCTTTTGGGGGAAAAAGAGACTAAATTTTTTTATTTCATTGCCAAATCATTTACATTTAGAGTTGCTTTTTATATGTTGATTGATACTGCTGTGTTTTTTCCATCTTCATTCTGGCTTACAATCAGAAAGAAATTTATAACCAATTACCTTTATAAATGTATTCTTTTGAGATGCAGAACTTTACTGGGTATCCCAGGCTGTCCCTAAAGTTCCTTCCTATATTTTTTTCCCTCTTCTAGACCCAATTGCATATTTCTTATACTTTTCTTTCTGAGAGTGGCATATAGCCTAATCCCACTTCTCTCTGAAAACCTTTCTAAAACTCACATTAGAATAGCATTTAAGTGCCTAGAAGTAGTTACAGAGTCTGCTTAGAGTGCTTTCAGAACATTAAGTCTATATTTTCATATTCATTATTTGCTTTCAAGATTAGCCCTCTGACGCCACTTAAGTGTTTATTATTTTCATGGCTACATATACAATGTTTTTCACTTACTTTCAGGTACAATCATCAAGTGACAAGTTTTGAAGTACCTCAGACCCCCAGTTAGCTTTAGCAATTAAGAGCTGAAGCCCTGCAGTCTTTGACAAATGTCAAGTTATGCACTCTTAGTTTTTTAATAGTCCTTCACAAGTCAGTCCTCCAGGCTGGCATACCTCTGCAGTTTTCTTCCCGTTCTTTTTGCTGCCATAGCGGACAGGAGTGCAGAAGGGTTTCACCATGCCAACAACAGACCCATCCCAGATTTGAACAGGAACCATTCTACGGACTCATTTTTAATTTTTTCTACTTTCTTTTCCAATATTTTGCATAAAGTGCAGAGGATGATACATACCATCAGGGAATTGAAGACTGGTCGTCTGCACAAATGGTACTTCAGAATGGTCTGAAGACAAAAGAATATGTTCCTTTCGGAAATTCCTTTTTTTTTTTTTTTTCTTTCCTGAAATTGATGTACATACAGCAGGTTAGGTTGAGTTTTTGTAGTATGCAAGGTCGTACTTCTTTAAGTCTTCAGGCCTTGAATTTTCCTCCTGTTAAATGGAGTAGCAAATTACTTACAATGTGAATTTTGGAGCTGTGTTTAACTGAATATTTACATTCTTTTCGTCTCTCTCTTCCACTCTTTTTTAGAATATAGGTTTGACATAATTACTATTTCCAGATACTTTATGTGCCAGTGACAATGATGTTCTTCTGGAAAACAGTATTTAAGACAAGAAATACTGAAAGGCTTAGAAATATGCCTTCAGAAGTGCAACAATACAGCCCTGTCGGCAGTGGTAGGCTATGACTATGCTGGACATAACAAAATCCTTATCAAAGAGCAGTTACGGTTTATATTCAAATATTATCATTTTTAATAATCTCTCTTCAAATATATTCATAATTGCATTCTCTTTTCTCCTTTTAGATGAATTTTCTTTTTAGGAAAGATATTTAGTCGTTCTGAAAAGAAGTATATTCTTTCCCTAACGCAAGTAATTCAGTTCAAAATTATTCCTTGCAATACTTGGAAAGCATTACGTAAATGTGAGCTTTATTAGCCAGGCTTGATTTCTGAGTTTCTATAGAATTTGCATTTTTATGCCATTTTGTTGCATTGCAGTGGACATAAAGCCGTGTTAGGCAGCAATAATATGTGCAGCACTGTATGCTTCGGTTGCCTGTATTTTTAATGGTATGATGAATATATTGATCATCAATAAGTTCAAGCATTCCAAATAACCTTCTTAGCATATCTGATATTTCTATGTTATTTGTTGATAGTTTTGTCCACTTTTTTACTACTTTTGTTCATTTCTTACTGCAACTGACTTTGATCTTGCAGATCAAAAGGCAAAATTGGCTTGTTCTCTTTAAGTATATACATATGTGTTCATTCACACCATTTGCTTATTAAGTTAAAACACTTTAGGAAGTAAATCTCTCTAAGATGATGAAAGGGATGCTTTGACAGAAGAACAGCAGACTTGTATCCACATGGCATCTGAGACAGGCACCTTGTTATGGATTGCAAACAGGCAGAGCTACGTAGAAGTGTACAACCCAAACATCACTCATGTGCACGTAGACAATTCACAAGTGATAAAAGTAAAGGAGCACTTTAAATACCCTGTTCACATGTACCAGGTTCACAGAGGGACAGTCAAATGGTAACAGTTACAGACTGTCAACAGAAACATAGGAAAATGCCCAATTTACTGTCTCTGTTTGCTAGTAAATGCACTCCTCTCTTTATTTGTTGTTTAACTTTTGAGTTGCTGAACTCTTTAGAGAGCTGTCCTGCATTATTTAATGCTTGGAACTTATTGATAAGTACTTGGTGATGCTATATAGAAAAAATTATCCGAATTTCCGTTCTCTTTATTTTTTTTTTTCATCCCTGCACATTGACTCTCTGCATTCCTTTCTCCCTGCCTCTTTTCCACTTTCAACTCTTTAATACTTTCACATTTAATTTTGGCTCACATATTCTCTAAATCTTTCAGGGACCCTTTTGCCTTTCAAGCCCTTCTTCCAGCTCCTTGTCCCAGAGAGCAAGTACTTCTGTCTGAGATCGGGACCAGTTTTGTCCTCCCTGAAGGAACGATGAACTAGCATTTTTTTTCTCCCATTCATATACACTGACCTTACTGTCTGCCTTCAGTGGAAGAAATCTATCTAACTGACAGAGAGCTGTTCCCATAATCTTCCAAATACCTCCTCCTGCCTCATTTCAGGTTATGAGGATGAGACATGATTTTTGCACAAGTCTTCTAAACCTGGAAAATAGGTGAAATAAAGAGGATCTGTTGCTATGTGGAGGAGCAGCAGGGATCAGTCTTTTTTGGGAACAGTTTGTTGGGTTGGTGAGACAGGTCTGAATGCAACTTTTCCTAAAGGCAGAGGCAAGTGGCTTTCTCTCAAGTCCAATAAATTGGAAATTTAGAAGTCACTGGATAGGTTTGGCAGATTCTTCCTGTTGGAGAAGCTTGGAGATGATTGAGATAACATAACTGTAAAGCTCGGAGGTCTTTTTGTAAAGTATAGCCTAGGTTAGAGGGGGAGGTTATGCAAGAAACTTGCAGGAGGGAGAAGAGCACAAGGTTATACAGGACAGAGAAATGCAAGGAAAAAGAGTTATCAATTTGTGTGATTCTGCCATGAGTGTTTGATTTTATATTTTTCTTAAGCTATTTGTAATAGCATGCATTTTCAATATGCATATGGAGGCTTTAAACCATAAGTCTAAATTGCTGCAGCACCAGGGACATGACAGTGCTAAGTAAGTTATCAGCACTACCAGTTTAGAGAGATCAGACACACAGCGACATCACATAGGAGGTATGTGGAAAAGAGTTTGCTTCCCACCAACCAGAATGCATCTATGTGTGCTTCAGAGGCAGCTCCATTGCAGCTTTACCTCTGAGATGAATGCAGGCCAGTTGCTAATGGTGCTTCTCCTTTAGCATGGCATTGAGTTGGGAGGCAAGGGAGAAGAGTTATTTTATGGATTAATGATGTGTATTGGACTTATAATTCTTAAATGTGATCTGCTAGAATCCCTCTATGACCTATGATTTTATAAAGTTTAGAGAGGATGAATGGAGCTGGTGAGTAGGCAGAGCACTCCTGAGGTTAAATGCCAGACACTGGACATTTACTGAACATGTAAATAGAAATTTTAGTTTTAGGTACAGAGAGTTCTTACATTTCCTATACACGCCAGACATTTGAGTACAGCTCCTTCCTTATTTGTCACTGACATGTTATGATTTATTTCTTCATGGGTAAATGGCACGAGATACATTTGCCACAGGGCAGGAGACATTGGAGTGAAAACCTAATCACATGGAGGAAAGAATTCTCCCTTCTTCATCTCAGTCTCGTCTGAGTTAGTTTTCTCTGATTGTGGATCTGCCAGCAAGCTGGCCTGATGTCAAAAGGGGATTTACTCATTTTTATCTTCTTTGATGTGACTGAGGGGGAAAAAAAAAGAAAAGAAAAAGATTTGCAAAGGAATAGCAGCTCAGAAGAGCTGCTGAACTTGATCAGCTTGTAGGGTGCTTCCACCTTTTATGCTTTATTTACCACTTATTTTCACAATTCCGTGCGTGTACTTTGATTTACCATAGATGTGTTTCTTTGCAAGAGCGAAAAATCATTCTTAAAAATATCATGCCAGAACATCACAAACAATGGGGTTTTAGAAGACGTCAGCTGTATTGCCCTTCCTCACCCAAATTAAACTATCGTGGTATCATGAGGCACTGGCAGAGGCTGCCCGGAGGGGTGATGGATGCCCCATCCCTGGGGACGCTCGAGGTCAGGCTGGACGGGGCTCTGGGCATCTGATCAATCTGTAGGTGTCACTGTTCATTGCAGAGCAGTTGGACTAGATGACCCTTTGGGGTCCCTTCCAACTCAAACAATTCAATGATTATATGATCATAACTCTGCATTCGCACTCATGAATCTGTGCTAGGGATATACATTCACCCAGGATTAGGTATTGGAGAAAGTTGAGAAAGTAGGAGAGCTGGAATGGGAGAATTTTCCATTTTAAGAGTAAAGGATGAACGCTGTCATATTTACTCTGCATCTCTGGCTGTTCAACATGTGGGTCCAAAATCTTTCCTTCCCGACTTGGACAAATCAACCATATATATTTTACTGGCATTATCCATAGGAATAAACTGGGGAAAAAAGGATGATTAAACCAAACTCAGTATCTTCAGGCTAATTAGAGGTACTGCTCTTGGCAAAGATACGAAAGCCAATAAAATTAGAGCTAAATTTGGCACACTACGTGTGAAGTTTTGCAAAGCGATCTTCATTTTGTTGTTCACGTGGAGCATCATTTGTTTGGTACTGTGGGGCCAAATTCTACCATAATTTATGGCCATGCAGATTCACAGACTTTGTCAGGTAAACTGTTCCAGAAGAAAGGCATTCATCCATGGTGAATCTGAAATGTAGCTGCAGCTGTCATCTCTCTGCATCCATATGCACACAGCTGATTTCACCTGGAATTCTTATTCCGATGGTTAGCATGAGTGTATTTTGTATACCCACAAACTAATTGCAACTACATTTTTTAACTACTCACAACTGCTTTTTTAGAATGCGATCAACGAATGGGACATGGTATAGTAGGCAATATTGATGGTAGGTGGATGGTTGGACTAGATGATCCTACAGGTCTTTTCCAACCTTAATGTTGGAAAATCATAGAATCACAGGATTCTAAATGCTTAACACTGTGTTTCTGACCAGATTTCTGGCAAAGGGACCCTTGCAATCCATGCAAACACTCTTAGTGGTAATCCGTATGCTGTAGTCCTCTCCTTCTGCCTTTGCACATTTTAGTATTTGTGAAATCCGTACATGCCTTTTCCTATCGTTGTTTTGGGAGACCGTGACCAGGTTTCTTTGTATACGGTATCAGGACTCAAGGGAAGAATGAGATTAATCCATAACTGGTGCATTGTCATAAACAGGGAAAAGTGTTATTTGTATATTACTGTAAATATGTAACATTTAATGGCAGTTTTGTAGTGACGTGCTGTTTTTGAGGAAAAAAAAAAATCAAATATATGTTTGAATATGCTTAATGTAACACTTACTTAACTGTGATTCTATTGCACAATTAATAGCTTAATCAAAAGTCTTGTGCAATATGTAGTGCACACACATAACCAAGTATCTGTTAGTGGTCCACAACCAAGGTTTTGGCAACTTCTAATGATGGTGATGAACTGTGCAGTAGTTTATCACAGTCTCTTTCAGCTTCCGAACATGTAGCAGGCAGACTACTGTATACATACCTGTGTACTCCACTGCATCCAAAGGTATGCATTTGTCCTGAGAACCTGCACTACAGGTTTTTCTTTAATAAAATTTGGTTCTAAACTATTTGTTGCTTTGTTGTTTTTCTCGTGAAGAAGCTTATGGGTGGGGAAATGGTTTCACCACTCCTCAGAGCTTGTGTGTGTTTGCGTTTGTCAGTCATTAGTGGCACTCGTACAGCAAAGCTCCCTCCTTCTGCACATCAGAGCAGGATTTCTTTTTGCCTTTTTCTCTAGCTGTGAAGTTGAGCTGCGGCATAACTGGTGTGAGGGTGACACTGTGTGGTGAGAGGGGAACTGTGCAGTTACGGCTGAAATGTGTTCTCCTAGCGCTCCTCTGATTCGAGGGCATATGTTTCTGCACAGCTGAAGAATGAAAGAATTCAGTAGGTTTTAACCTTGATCTCTCTGCAATAAACAAACAGCCATACACAGAATAAAGCTCTGTGTGTTCTGCCCATCCTGTGCCTTTATTTCAGTATTTTGCATTGTCATTGACTGCTTCACGTACTACTTGTTCCTTATTTATTCCATTATTTCTTTATTTTCAGACATGGTTTAGTGGGCATAGTGGGGATGGGTTGATGATTGGACTAGATGATCTGAGTGGTCTTCTCCAACTTTAATGAATGATTTTATGATACTATTTACTCCATTTCTTTATTACTTACGGTGTTTTCTTTACCCCACTCTCTTCCTGGAGAGCTGTACGAGCAATGTAGAAGCAGCTGCACCCTCCTTACAAAATAAAATGAGCTGCAAACCCAAACCTCCCCCTTGAGATTAGCTGTATGGATTGGGCCCCAGCTCTCCAAGTGTTCTCTTGGGACTGATCCTGATCAGTCATTGGATTGCTAAGGTCATTGGATTTCTAAGGCCAGAATATGCTGTGCTCACCTGCAGTATGGAAATTATTTTCTATTAATTATTTCAAGATCTTGAAACAGATTTGACTTAGATTTACTGCTGGAATACAGTTTGGGGTTTGCTGATAGGTGTTTGCTGCTGTGCAGATTGGCTGTCCCAGTGAAATACTGAAGCTGGAAAAATAAAAACCGAAGGATAACTAAAAGAAAAAAAATATCCAAGATGTAAGTTAAGTTTAATATTTCCTTAGGCTGAATGCTCTGCCTTGGAGGAGCGGTGCAAGTTGATTACGGGATCCCACCCCATGGCACAACCTACTAAATGTAAGGCTGGGTTCAGAAATGAGCTTGAGGCTTTCCCTACTTGTGCAGCTCAGCTTGAAGACATTTTGCTGATTGCCGTTTCAGTTTCTCTGTTCCTTTATGGTGGCTTTCTGACACTTTAAGCTACAAATAATTTATCCCTAAGGATGCAGCCTGTTGAGCCTCAAAAGAATGCATTTCATTTCCCAGATTCAGTGCTCTGATGTAAACAAAAACAAAACCAAAAGAACACCTAAACTCTCTTATTTTCAGCACTGTTCCATTAGCTCTTCCAGAGGAAAGCTCCTGGGTTGGAATGCAGCAACAAGAACAGGCAGGGACGAGATGCTCCTGTAAATGAGACACCTTCTGAAACCTGCCAGCATTTACACTGAAGGACTACTTTACTTTATTTCAGGAACCAATTTTCATGGAAAAAAAAGAATAAGATAATCACTTCACTTCTGTTTTCTATGCTGTCCTCCTCAAAGCCATATGAATTGCTATGTTATTTTGAAGTCTAACTGGTTTCAACATCATCATAAATTATGTCTCTGTAATAAAACTTCTGAGTCATAAACACCAGCCAATATTTTTTCCTGTTTTCCATTAAGAGACTGATTTCTTTTCCATTTTTTTCTTTTGGTGATTTATGCCTTGAAAGAAACTTTGCTTTCATATGAATCCAGCTGCTGTGGTGAAAATGTTACTGTTCTCTGATCCTCATCATTTTCAAAAGCTGAAGTGAAATGGTGCTCAGTGTGTTTTTGACATGATAAACGGATTCTTTCTCATCATTATAGCATCTTACCACAAGCTGATCTCCAAAAAAAAATAAATAAATAAATAAATTAGAAGCAGCAGTACATGTAAAAAAAAAAAAAACTAGTCAAAAAAGTGGTAATTCCAATCAATAATGCAGTGACAGCAATTATCAGTCTATTGAAAAACTCATAATGAAACCAGCAATGGAGCTTTTCACTTATGTTCAACTTGGGACTCTGTAGCTGTATTTCTACAGAGTGAAGCGACGTCTAATAGGAAAATTATTTCCTTGTCATCAGGATAGAACATTGAAGAGGAATGTCCTTGATGGAATTTAATTATTTCAATTATCCAATATATTCTGAAGTAGTGACATTGCATTGTCTTAATCCTAAGACAGATAGTAGCATTAAAAAAAAATCAAATTGAAAAGGATACGTTATTTTATAGAAAAGAATGCTTCTGTAACTAGTGGTCAGAAAAATTAAATAGTCTTTTATGAGAGAAACCAGCTTCATTTATCAAGCTGGGGAAGAGGAGGAAGCATACAGTGATACTTACCCAGTAAGCACGCGCTTCTGGCATCCATTCACTGTGGGGCTGGACCTCCCTGCTGCAGAACTGGTAGCTTTGTCATTAATAACCTTAAATCATTCCGCTATGAATTTTCTTTATTGTTATGGGTCTGCATAAGCTTTTAGCATCTACAACATTGTGGCAGTGAGCTCTATGTCTGAATTATGCTGAGTGAAAGTACCTTGGAGCAGTTGTTTTGAACCTGCTTCATTAATTTTGGTACCCTCTGAGCTTGTACTATTAGTGAGAGGGACTGTTTCATTCCCTAGTCACGTTCTCTTTCTGCTGCAGATTTTTATAACATTTTAACACATTCCTTCCCCTCCAGATTCCTTTCTTCACATTGAGAAGCCTCTATCTTTCATATCTTTTGGATTTCATTTTAACATCACTGTTTTTCCCTGCATGGAGTGGTTTCTATGGTTTTGATTTTCTCTTTTTTTCTTGTGCCATCACCAGTATGAGTTTATGTAGGACATTCAGTGCCCAGCCAGAGCTTAGGTAATGTTTTATGGGTCCTAAAGCAGACAATGGAGGTATCACAGATGGTAGGTGAGTTCTTCACTTCTGGTGAAGTTTCTGCAAATCCTTGTATCATAGAATCATAGAATGGCCTGGGTTGAAAAGGACCTCAAAGATCATCCAGTTTCAACCTCCCTGCTATGTGCAGGGTAGCCAGCCACTAGACCAGGCTGCCCAGAGCCGCATCTCCGTTGTAGTTGTAGTTTAGTTTAATTATCCTGATAAAATTATTAAGGGCAAACTTTTCTTCTCACTTCTTTTTCCAGTTAATTCTGAATATTCTGATATGCACAAGTCTCAGAACGCCCCAGCCCATTGGGGTCCCAATGCTCAGAGCCACCAGGAAAAAAGAATTTATACACTTCCTTTTTTCTAACAACCAGATACTTACCATATTGGACCTTCTCCTTTTCTCTAGAAGCTCTTTAAGCTTCTGTTGTGATGGACCTTGTCAAAGGTGGATTGAAAAATCCAGGCAGAAGATGTTATTTTCCTGGATGCCTTTTAACAGCTTCTTAGCACTTCTTAATGACATCCCAGTATAAAAACTGTGCTGACTCTACACCCAGTGCAGTGATTTCTCAGTTTGCCTACTAATTCTTCACTTTATTATGCTGTCACTTTGCCCAATACAGTTGTAAAGGTCTCCATGTTCTGATCTTACTCCTCTCTATTAGAAAAATGATGATGTCACCTTTGCCACCATCCTTTCTCTAAAAAGGAGCCCTTCTTTATAACGCCCTATGCTGAAACACTAATGAGATGTCTGATGGTGTTCAAATCTCAGAGGACAATTAAAAAATGAACAGAGGTGAGGAAGTGGGAAAGCAAAAATAAAGAATCATCTAACACTAAAGCACTGCACTGCTTATAATTTGGATGCCTCAGTGGAGTAAGCTGGATTTTGGCGAGGTCTTTCATATCATTGAATGTCTTTGGTCTGCAAATGGATAGACCAAAAATTAAATGTAGTTTTTAAAAAACCTGCAACATTCCTTTATAAGGCAATTTTAGGTCGTTAGCTTAAGTAACATAAGATACTTATTTTCTAGGTTTTGTTTAGATGTTATTATACTGTAATAAGAGGTTGGCTTCTTCTACCAGGTAACTAGCTATAGAATGAGAAGAAATGGCCTTAAGTTGCACCAAAGGAGGTTCAGGTTGGATATTAGGAAGAATTTCATCTTGTAATGAGAACACTGCCCAAGGAAGTGGTGCAGTCACCATCTCTGGTGGTG
The DNA here is from genome assembly GCA_016647715.1 of Pavo muticus. Lineage (NCBI taxonomy): Eukaryota > Metazoa > Chordata > Aves > Galliformes > Phasianidae > Pavo > Pavo muticus. The sequence goes on along the minus strand of JACDJE010000207.1, from coordinate 1,360,802 downwards.
CTCAGGAAACCAGCAGATGTGGCACTGAGGGACACGGTTTATTGGGCATGGTGGGGATTGGTTGTGGTTGAACTAGATGATCTTCTTAGTGGTCTTTTCCAACCATGATGATGATGATGATTCTATATTATATATGACAACTATTGTACTATATTATATATATATTCACTTATAAAACATATTAGTACAACTTGTTCACTATGTATCTTCCCTACAAACATTCTTACTTTATCTAGAGAAATGTTAACAATTTGCTTTGCTTTTGAGGTGGAAGGCTTTTTAATTGCAAAGGGTAGTGTTATAGGCTTTGATTAATGGGACAAAAAGCTGTGTCTATTTGCAACACAATTCTTATTAGTTATAGCACCGTGATATGTTTTACATATGCTGACCATCCTTTCCTCCTTAGGTCTAGGAGGTTGTGAGTACAAAAATGAAGCCAAATAGGCACTAGTTTATAATATTACTTCCCTGAGTTTAGTAAGACAAAATGCATTTCCTACTTATTACTGAATGTCATGCTTAACGTGGTGGGTGTGATAGCTAAATCTAGGAAAAGTAACAAGGCGTAATTATGGCTCATCACTTTGCAATCTAATCTGTCAATCATCTGTAAGAAACTGATGTACTCAAAGTTATTCAGCCTGATTATTAGATTGGTCTGATTCTTTAATTTCTTGGCGGTAATTCTTATTGTTTTACAGTTTTATGATACACATTAATGGGCTGACATCTAAGCAAAAGATGAAGTAACAGTAGATAAGCAGCATGAGCTTCTGGTATGAGCTCTAAATACACTGAACTGCCATTGGTGGGCTCTCAGAGTATACTCAAGTTGCAGCAGGTGTAGCAATTGGGTAAATCAATACGATAGGAAAGGCATTGCAACAAAGATGCGATGACAGAAGGACTGACACGATAGAAAGGTGCTATGAAGGAAGGGAAGAACATTGCTCACCTGTATCAGAAGATTCCAGGTTTGCAGGAGGGACCTCCAGAAAGAGATCCCCAGTGGCAGTCAGCCCTTAAATGAGGTCTAAGAGAGGTGCAGCCAGGCTCCACCCCCTTCCAGCTGCACAGCTGAATTGCCTTCACCTGTGCTCTCAGGGCTGACCAGGTCCTTTCCCCAGGTGCTGAATCAGTGGTTCAGGCCATGACTCAACAGTTCCCATATAAGAAGGTCATCGCAGTTCTACAGGGACAGAGGTGATACTAATTCTAGACTATCCATGCATTTTTCAACTGACTGATACAGAATCATCATATTTGGTTTAGGCTGACTTCTGTGGGTAGCATGTGAAGATACCATGTACCTATTATTAGGATAAATACCAAGAAACAACAATGCAAATACATCTTTATGTCACGTAACTTTATTAATAATGGTCTTGGATCTGTCGCACCTACCAGGTGCCTGTCTTTTTTCACACTCTGCAAGACTTTCTGAAGAATAAACTAGAAAGGCATAAAGTTAGTTGAAGCTACTAAGACACACATTTGTAGGTGGGTCCGTTTTTGACTTTTTTTTTTTTTTTTTTTAAACAGAAGCTTCTATGAATGTGTGCCAAAAGACAAAATTAAATACATTGAGAAATACAGTAGAAAGACTATATTTACAGTCAATTATAATGGGCACTGCCAACATATCCAATAACAAAAATAAAACAAAAACTTTTTTCATGTTTCTTTCATGCTTTTTTCACAGAGATTTTTAAATATGATTTTGTTTTTAAAAAATACAATAAGGAAATAATTACATTCTTAATATGAGAACATTATCTTACAACACACAGCCTGGGCCAATTAGTTTGAAAGTATCTTAAATGAAAAAAAAAGATGATACTAAATTAATTCTCCATCTGAAAAATCAAATTGCCACAATCATCTCATTAAAAAAACACATTTGATCCCCCAAGATTATGATGTTTTCTTTAAAAAATCATCACCTATTTATTAAAAAAAATTTTTTCAAAGCACCTGGTACAGTAACAAGAGTTTGAGGAAGCACGAGTATAACATTTTCTCAAAAGACATAGAAATGCAATGGCTTAAAATACAATATTTTTCCATTAAAAAAAGTCATACTGCTCTATTGCTGACTTTGTCTGGTGATCCTGAAATCATAAAAATGTGGAAAATACAAGCTCTGTTGCTTTTCATATAAATTTCACAGCAACAGTACTATTAAACAAAAGGAAACGTATTTCACAGCACTGGATGTGGTCTATCAAGAGGTTATTTCCAGAGATGGTTTTTGTTGTCGTTTCATCCTTTCAAAACCTTGGCTATTATATAGAATAGATATGTCACTAAAGGATAATTGCAGTGTTACCAATGCACTTATACATTAGAAACATACAATTACAGTACGGGGTTGGGGGAAGGGGGGATGGCTTTAAGGACCCTTTGCAGGAGGACAGGTGAAAGGGGATGGAAGATACAACACCAATATTGGGTAAAAAAGACTGACTCAAAGGAATTGATTTTGATTACTTCCGATTACTCTGCATTACTTGATGTGGGACCACTTAATGGCAACTGTTACATCCTTGCAAACGTTGACTAGAAGCCTAATTTGCATCATAAATATGTACAGATATAAAATAAATATTTATTGAAATATACAAATAAATAACTTAATTTGAAATAAAAAGCCTAAATGAACTTACTTTTGTTTCAAATTTATTTCTGCTAAAATTTATGGGAACTTGATACTGCTTAGTCCATAGTCTACATAGTCCATAGTCCACAGTATGGAATGTGCTCTCCACTTACAGAGTTAGTAAGTAAGCAGACCTAAACTAATATAAAAAAAAATATATATATCCTGGTTTCATAGAAAACCACACTGATATTTGTTTCCTATTATATTCGCATTCTCGTGGTACTTTGTGCAAAGCACAGTCCCAAGAAGCAATGAGCCTTTTCTAATTTTGAGCCCCATTTCTCCTCTGCTAAGGTCAATGAGATTCCTAACTGCATTTGGGAACAGGATTTAGTCCTTGTATGTGGACCGTTACAGACCCACTTTTCAAAAGCACTTGGCGTTCATGGTGGCCTGACTGGAGGGAACTGCCATGTGCTGGGACCTTGACAGCTCCGTGCTGGGGCCCTGGGTTTACTGATCCAAACAGCTCCCACAGGAATTCCTCTGGTGCACCAGGTCAGGAATGAGCTGAATGCTCACCTGACCACGTCAGCTGTCACAACCTGTGTAGGCTTCAGGACTTACAGCTCTTCCTAAAGAGAACAGGCAACCTATAGGCCTGGGCCATAAAGAGATTTTCTATCCTTGATAACTACTGCATTGCCAGCTTTGGTGATTTTAATTGCAAGTCCTAACCATCTATCAAGATTCCAGCCCTAACTTCTCTGATTATCTCAAAATATGAGTAGTATTTCATTTTTTTTTAATTAGTTTTCTAATCTTCCCAGTTGAGGAGAAAAATCTTGAGAACATGATTGAAAGTTCTCCAGAGGCTTAAAAAAAAGCCAAGGAGAATAAAAACCCAAATTCATTACATGTTGTTTTTTTCTCTCTGTTTTATGCCAATCTTGAGATTTTGAAGGGCTTCAGCTGGCAATTTAATGCATGTAATTTCACAGGAGTGACATGGATAGAGACAAAGATGAACAAATTTCTATAATGTTACAGGCTAAAATACAAGATACTATTTCCTAGTAATCAGACTTCTGTCTGAGAAAATCCCCAATTCTTTTTAAAAATGTTTATAGAAGAGCCTTAAAATTATCATCCTTTCAGTCTTGTCTTCCTCAAAAATAACAGCTGAGGTCTGAAAAGGTGAAGAAAAATGAAGTACAGCAGTGTTCTATAACTCAAGTTTAACAATACTATATTTTTTAAAAAAGACTGACCTCATAAGCCATTATCTGTTGAGGATTAATTTCAATTACATTTCTTTTTCAAAAAGTATAGAAAAGAAGCAATATCTAAAAATACCTGTTTGCCTTCTAACAAAATCAGAAATGAATCACTGCTAGACAACAAGACTTCTGAAAATGACTGGTGCCTCAGAATAAAGCTAATGTACTAAAATGTATTTTTTTCAATGTGTGGCAGCTTTTTATTTCCCAATGACAAAAACATCTATCTTAAGAAGTATCCAAAAACTCTTCACAGCTGAGTTGTGTCATTCCACTGTCTCTCACTGCCATCAAGGCAGTGGCAGTGATGAACTCCCCACTTCCCTGTCCAAGCAAGTCATACCATTCATGTGAAGCCATTTCTTCAGTTTTCTTTTGCCACGTGGACTGCTAATAACAACGCGACCACTTGGCTCAGCTACCTCTGTGGCATGCAGAGCTCTCCAAAGCAGTGTTACCTGCAAGAGCACTTATCTGAAATGAGTTCACACCTGTCTTAAATAATGCACCAGTCTTCAGTGCTGTTCAGGCCATCTGATGCAATGTAATTCACATTGCTGGTCTATACTGTTCCAGCAATGTAAACTTTCAATTGCAACTATATGCCTCTTTTTACTTACTATGGTTGGTTTGCTTTTTGGTTTCCATTTGCGTTACCAGTGAAGCTGGAAATAAAAGAGTTACAGGTAATAAAAAGGGGCACATGTAGTTACACAGCAATACAGTAGAGGGAATACAGGCAAATTAGCGCCAAGCTACCATTAACTTAACAGAATTATTAAACCTCTTATGTTGTATCGCTTGATACACTGGATGAGTCCTTTGCAGCCTATGTTGTGGTCCATAATAGGTAAGGCCTTTATGGAAAGTGAGTGGTTTTGCTGTACTTATGTTCCATTTTTCATCTCCCATTCCTGGAAGGGGGGAAAGAAAGATATGGAAAATGTTAGAGAAATCAAGATATTTCACTGATGTCATCAGATCTGCTAAGCCAAAGCCAGCTGAGGTCAGTAACAGCTTTTCCACTGACTACCAGATTCAGCCATCAGCCCTCAAATTAGTTAAGGAATGCTAACAAGCATGTCCTGATACAGCCTGTTTCCACCCCCACCCCATTCAACTACACATGGAAACCTTCTTCTAGTGCTTTCTACATTTCATATGTGAGAGAGAAGCAAGCATTCAGTATACGTTATAGCTGACACCAAGTGATTGTTATTCTCTTCCTTTTTTTTTTTTTTTTAAACAAAATTCCTGATAGGCACACATTTATATGACTAAAAAGTGAGACTTAGGTAGCGTAAAGTAAATCGAGTAGTTAACACTACATTTGTTTCCTGTATACAGACTCCAAGTTGATCTATTGCTCATTAAATTTAAGAAATTTCTTTGCTTTTCTATACCTCAGTTTCCCTGCCTCTTAGCTGAGGATAATGAACCTTACCAAGCACAGCTAAGCATGCAATCTGTAATGCTTTCATCCATGTGTTTCAAAGAAAAGTATTACTGCTACAATTTCTTATCATAGAATCCTTAGAGTTGGAGGGGACCTTTATGATCATCTAGTCCAACTCCTCTGCAACAGGGACATCCACAGCAAGATCAGGCTGTCCAGAGAACAATACAGCCCTTCTTGAAAGTCTCCAGGAATGGGGCATCCACCACATCTCTGGGCAACCTGTGCCAGTGCCTCACCACCCTCATGGAAAAACAAACAAACAAACAAACAAACAAAACACCACACTTTTTCCTTATACCCAATCTAAATCTCCTATCTTTAAGCTTGAAGATATTTCCTCTTGCTCTATCACCAAAGACCCTGCTAAGGAGTCTGTCCCCTTCTTTCCTGTAGCTCCCCTTTACATACTGAAAGGCAGCTACCAGGTCACCTCAGACCCTTCTCTTCTCCAGGATGAACAGCCCCAGCTCCCTCAGCCTGTCCTCATAGCAGAGGTGTTCTATTTCATGGATCATTTTTGTGGCCCTTCTCTGGATGTGCTCCAACAGGTCTGTGTCTCTCCTGTACTGAGGCCTCCACATCTGGATGCAGTACTCCAGGTGAGGCCTCACCAACACAGAACAGAGGGGCAGGATCACCTCCCTCGCCCTGCTAGCCATTCTTCTTTTGACACAGCCCAGGATACAGTTGGCTTTCTGGGCTGCGAGGGCACACTGCTGGCTCATGTCCAGCTTCCCATCCACCATTACCCCCAGGTCTTTTTCAGCAGGGCTGCATTCAATCCTTTCATCCCCCAGCTTGTATTGGTAGTGGATGTTGCCTCAACCCAGGTGTAAGACTTTGCATTTGCATCTGTTGAACCTCATAAGGTTCACCTGGTCCCACTGCTCAAGCCTGTCTAGATCCCTCAAGATACATCCTATTCCTCTGGTGTGTTGCCCACACCCCACAGCTCGATGCCCTCAGCAAACTTGCCGAGGGTGCACTTAACCCCGCTTCTTCTGCTACGTAACTGAAAAATCACAGTTAGATTGCTATAGCTAAACACCCCATTAAATCAAACTTATGGCTATTGATTTGGCTGATAGCTACAGTACTTCCTAATAATACACTGGAGCAGAAGACATAAAGAAGGCTAGGCTGAGCCTAGTACATCTATGATGTACCAACTCCCTGAATCACATCCATACAGAAAGCAGGAAATAATGAAGCTCTAAAGGAGTTGGCCTCTCACTGAAGTAATCTCTGTGGAGCCATCCCACAGCTGCTCTCAGCCACGAACAGGGGTCTGAAAATTCCTCTCCCAGCCATTGATTCTGCAGAGATGCTCTGCAGGCAGCTTGCTAACTTGGCTCTCAAGCTGAATTCCTGAGTTTAATGCTCATTCCACGTTATTTAAGAGCTCTAGCTGAGAGCTTTTATTTATATATGTAAATATCTGTTTCTGCTGCTGAAAGCAGTAAAAGCATTAGTTTGGCTAAACAGCTCCATGACCGTGACACAATATAAAACACCATCAAAAATCACGGTTGGTGGCTTTAGAAATGCAGGAAAAATAAGTTTACTATTTTTTGAAAGCTTGGGTGGCTTTTCTCCATTTAAAAGGTAATTTTATTAAAGTATAATACGTTTTTAACATTCGATTTAATTTAAACTATGGTAAACTTAAATTTAAAACACAGTGTTGATGAACTCTAGATTACTTTTTAAAACGGATGTTAAATATATATTCTCCATGTCTGTGCTGCCAAAGCTCTAAAGGAAGTCCTTGGCTGAGCAACTGGGAGGAGAATTTTTTTTAAAGAAGTGTTAAATAAGCCTTGAAAGCAGCAGCTTCTTTTGCAGGTGCAGAAGGAAATGTCTGTTGGTTTCAATTGCTCCTGCAGGTTCAATTCAATGAAAGAATGTTTAAGTCAACACTGACAACCTGACTGGGAACTGGGAAACCAAGAGACTTCATTTTTTCCTCCAAAACCTGAACATAAGCAAAATGTAAGCTGCTGGCATCCACCAGTGCATCAGCTTTGTGAACAAATCAGAAGTAAACACTGCAGTTTCCTTATACCATATTAAAATTTGGTTTTAGAATGTCAGATGACATATTAAACTTGCTTAAATAATCATTTTATTCTCAATATACACCAAGTATATTGAGAGTATTTTACTTAACTAGCAATGCCAATGCAAATTGTGCTTTTCTACATTTTACTACACTCTCCTTCCTGCAACATAGATTAACAAAATCACAATTCCTTCTGATTGCCCCAAAATACACCTCTTTTTCTTAATAAAAATAAAAATGCTAAAAACATAGATGTTACAGGAAAAGTTAAAAAAAAATCCAGCAGCAGAGAAGGGTGCAGTGCTCCAGGGTTGCTGAGCACAACAGTGCCAAGAGGGTGGCTGCAAACAAAAGAGTGGCTGGTGACAGGCTCAGAATCCTGGTGCAAGGGAAAGAGTGAAAAGGGAGGCATTCAGTGCATAGTAGAGAGCGAAAAAAAACCAACATTTTGAATGCTTATACAACCATTACATTGGGAGACTTGCCAGCTGCTGAAGACACAAGTGTTAGCATGGATGTGAAATCCATTTCACTCCCACACATTGCACTGACATGCATGCGCAGAGAGCCAAGTTCTGCTCCGAGATACTCACGTGTGACTCCTTTTGTTTAGCCACATCTATAAGGCCTGGGCTCACTCATAACTGCAAAAGGCCAGAAGAATTGAGAGCCAAATTCCACCCTCGCATATGCACATTTAACGCCCACTGAAAGGCGGGTGTGCTGCAGATGCATACCTGATGGCAGGATTTGGCTGCTGCTCCTGGCGAATGGGCTGAGCACAGCTTGGGTTGCACTGTCTAATTCAGCAAAATTTCATTGTTAATATTTAGTGCGTGAGGTTTTCAGGAAAAAGCTGCTAAAGCTGAATTGGATACTTTGAGTTATTTTTCCCAGGCTGGGAAATGCACTTAGTAGCTCTATAGCCTTTCAGATTAGCCTAATCTTATATTCATGATTCCCCTCCAACAGGACTTGACCAACCTATTGTGCCACCCAAAGTGCAGTGATATTGAACAGCACAGCAGGACTTTTCCTGTATGGTATAAGCTGAACACAGAAATGAAATAAGCTGTAAAGTATTCTTTACACCAACACTGTTCAGGTTTTTATAGGTTTCTCCAGATCTAAAGATTAAATGTGCCTGACCAGTCTGTAGCACTTGTGAAACAAATCCATGCTGCTTTTTGCTGGGACTGTGCTCTAACTGCTAGACACATTTCCCCAGTAATGCTGTGCTAACATGCAAATCTAAAACAAAATGCGTAGTTAGAGATGATATCTTTATGAGACAAATTATAGGATAATTGGAATTCAAAGATAAGCTTTAGAGTGCACGAGTTCTTCTCCAAGTTTGAAATAGAAGTATCAAACTTCAAAGTTAATAAGAATTGAAACCAATGACTCCCAGTTTAATTGTTCTTAGCTGAATGTAAATGAATAGACCAACTGACAGAAAAGGCTACTGATGCCCACGGCAAAGAGGGAGGAAGCTGTGGAAGGCTGGTGGAAACGCACTCACATAAGGTACAGCAGGAGAATTAATTCATTACAATATTGAGAGTCTAATGGCGGCTGGAAGAGACACGGGGAGTCAATGAGATGGGTCACAGAACCAAATAATCTGTTGAGCCGATGATTTTTTAGTATCTAGTACATTTAAGTGCCAGGCTTACGCTCAGATAATGTAAATGTGCTTTATTAATGAATACTGTGACTGCTTTTAACAAAAGTTATTTAAAAAAAAACCCTTGAATAATTTTCTATTACTTTGAAAAAAGAAAGGGACAGCACAGAAACAGCCGTCTATGATTATTATTACTTATAATTACAATTAGAAGTGAACTACCCAATCAACAAAAGAGTGAGCCAGCGCTACTACTGTCATCCTTACTTATGCGCTGTCCACGTGCTTAAGTTCTACTGCAAGTGTAGCCCACAAGAATGGTCGTGTAAATCTCACTGAATATAAAGCACAAAAATTAAAAAATCTGTAACAGTACAACAGGAATGCAAACTTCAGCCCAGTATGTGTTGAATTAAATTAAACCGATTTCTACTTTAAATGCATTTTAAGAGTAGGTAAATTGCACAATGCATTTTCAATTACTATAGTGCAGAATTATTCTGTTCCTGTGCAGCTGGCAAAGATCAGCCCTGATATTGTGTTCCATCAGAACTGTGAGCTTTCAGCCACATTTCAACTATGCAGCTTAGTGTAACTTAATGAATTCTGGATGGACTATCTACTCCACACACCACTTTCCTTGCAAATTAAACTTAGAAAGGAACACAGAGAGAAGTGGAATTAAATCTGTCTGATTAAGTATATCAGTTAATCTACAAATGACCCCCCCAAATTACTCCTGCCTGGAGGACAGCATTTATAACATATATATGAAGTAATACAAATAATCTTGATATGGCACTGCACTTCTGAAAGCTAAATTTCACCCAGAGAAAAAGAGCCAGTATTTCCCTCTCTCTCGTCTCTCCATGAGTAAACATGATTTTTTTTTTTTTTTAAAGTAAGAAAGAAAAAGGACAGAAAAAGAAAACTATACATAAGTCTTCTCACCTTTGCTTTTCGAAGTACATGCCCCCGACATGGAGAATTATTTGATGAGGGAGGTCGCTTCAGAGCTGCTGCACTGTTCACAGGTATTGAGCACTCAGTGTCACTGGTATCACAACTGGAGATTGGAGAGTTTTCCAAAGTTCGGTGCTTGAAAATTGGAGACTAATAAAGAGTGAAAACCCTACATTGAGTTTCCTCCAAGTAGTCACGTAGGAAATATTGCTTAGTCTTAGAAATGCAGAAACTACTTTTAAAGAAACTGTATTCATGATGATAATGAATAAATGAAATAGGAGTTAGAACAAAAATAGAGTGTATGTTCTCTGATGAAAGTTCATTTTCTGTAATAAAACAGCAGCAGGTAACGGAGAGGGTTTGACACATGCCTCTTTGATCTCTGTGATACAGCTACCCAGCTGCTTCAGCTGGGATACCATACTCCATCACCAATGCGTAGGATGCAGTCATTGAGAAGGGTAACAGTGTGACCAAAACAAGTTGGTCTCAGTCACTGCATGATCGTACGGTGCATTTAAATCTCTCCTTGGGATAGGGAAATGTCTCAGTTTATGCTCCTACAACCTCTGAGGACAAGGGAGAGTCAGCTTTTGTGTGTTATCCTAACACAAATATTAACTGCATATATACAACTTGTGATTCCCTTCTACTTGCTCCCCACTGCTCTAGAAAGTATACCATACGGAGATGAAGAATACAGGTAATACAGATTAAAAAAACCAATTCTGTTTCTATTTCATGTGCTTAATAAACCTTTTGAAAACTCTGACTTCCCACTTTTTTTAATGGAGCCATCCTAGCCTGCGGTCTTGGGATCTGCATACCTGTGGGCTTGAAGTTCCTGACTTGGGCTCAATAGCCAAGCCCAGTGTGATGCCACCAGCCAGGGCTTTCTTAAGGCTCTCCTTCACCTCAGTCAGTTCTAGCTCCAGGTTTACACGCTCAGCCTCCTTCGTCTTACATTCCTCTTCCAGCTTCTTTAACTTGTCTTCAAGAATCACTTGGGTCTTCCTGCCTGTCATCCACAGCAATGTTGTTATTTCAACAGGAAGCTTAAATTGACACTTCTACAAAAATTATTTTCTTTTCTTAAAAGAAAAAAAAGGAAGGGCTCAAGAAATCACTGACTTCACAGGAATGTTGCATAATTTGCAGAAAACCATTTGTCACGTAAATAGTTTAGCAATGGGAACCAAATGCATTCTTTAAGACTCCTTCCCTAGATTTGAAGTCTAGTTGCAAATCTATTTTTGTTATTTTTCCATGTAATGAAAACATAATTAGCTAGCCACAATAAAATTATTCCCATATTATGCTTGCCTTACATACGCATCACTATCATTTCATAGGTGTGTGTATATATATGTATACACACATATTCATACACAATCTGTATATGTATAAAAACCAAATACAGATATTACAGAGTATAATTTAACATCAAGACCAAATTTCATGTAATGGTATCTCTTCATCACAGAACGCCAGACTGCTTGGATAATCAGACCTACCACAGGCAGGACTGAGCACAAAAAGCACCTCATACCAGCATTGACTTCGATGGCAGCACGTAGATCTTTCCTTTCTTTTCGGAGCTGGGCCAGCCTATTCCGCAGTGCTTCTTTCCTCTTTAGCAGTTCCTCTTCTTTGCTCTGTAACCTCTTTGCATCAGCCTCCACACGATTCTTGCCATATTTGTACTGTTCTGCATCTGTATATATTAGATGGTAATTATTTATTTGATCCAGTTGGACCTTGTCTGCTCCCATTTAAACTTTGGTCACGGGTTAAAATGGTAGACACAAAAAACTTAACCCTCTTCAATTTAACTTTAGGTTAATCAAGCCTTTATGGAATAGATGTGTGTGAGTGTACATGTGCTTCCACAGCTATTCAGGCAGCTCGCTGCCTTAATGACTTGGTTCAACTACCAGTAACACCTAAAACTATACCCTGGAACTGAACATCACATGATGCACTTCATGTTTGGAGGACACCCATCTTCCACTGGCTTTTTCTCAAGTTATGTGATTCCTGCTGAGCTCTGAAGCACAGCTAAGGAAATACTTTAGGATACACAGTTTAATCTCTAGGTTTTATTACAGTGGTTTTTAAAAATGTCTTGACCTTCTCTGTAGTTCAGAGCAAGAAAAGAAGGCTTCTATTTATCCCAGAAGCCTTGATTTTTAATTTGAAGTGGTCAAAGGAAAAACTACAAAACTACGTTTGCCCTTTTTGCCTAGCTTCCATTTTTATTTCTAGTACCTAAAGCACACGTCTTTTCTCACCTGACTGAATAGAACAAAATGACATTCTCAGTTTATTTGATACTTACGAGCTTTCTTTCTTTCCTTCTTTTATTTTCTTTTCTATCTTTCTTTCTTTCTTTTTTTTTAATTTCCCATAGAAATGCTTTCTTTTCCTGGCTCACATATATGTGTTCTAATTTATTTCACAGACACATTTATACCTCTGCTCTTGTTGCAACTGAAAGGAAATAGGTCACCCCACAGATCAGCTTGTCTGCATATCTGAAGGCCGTCCATTGTACCTAAATCATTCCTGACAAACAGCTGCCTAACCAGTTTAAGTCAGTCTTTGGTAACTGAGATGCCTTTTCTCCAACAATCTACTCCAATATCAACTGAATTGTGTAGTTGGAAAGACACAATTTTTTTATCCTAAAACCTAACTCCATTTTCTTATATTACCCTTTAAATCCATAACTCCTTAAAAATTTACCAAGGACTCCAAAAGTCACATTCATTCCTTCACTAGCAGAAGCCAAATTTTGGAATCCATATCTTAAAATTTACAACTATAGCTCTTTGTTGTCTTTTCTTCCATAAGGAAAACTATCTCTGTTAGGATTGTTTTTAATAATAACAATTTGAGGGATGGAAGTCAAGTCTCCTCATATCTTCATTTCTTCCTATAAAATTTCTTTTCTGAACCTCCATCTCAGAAGGGATGTATTCATATTACCTACAGGCAATCCACCTGCCCGGAGGAATCCGTATTCTGAATTTGCTGCTTATGGTCTGAAATCTCATCTCTCTAAGGAAGCTTTTGAGCTGTACATTTGTTTTCATTATTTTGTTATATCTTTTTCATTAGAGATAAGAGTAATTCTTATTATGAGCACCATAATGTTCTCATGACATTCCTAGCTTCTCACTCTCCTCTTCCCAGAGGAATACAAAATTACCCTCCACTCCAAATGAAGAATCATTACTAATTTTTTTCCTTCTGCTCTCATGGCTTTTTGCAGCCACAGAGATACATTTATCATTCTCCACATTACAACCTTTTATCTCATGGCATGGCTGGAGTAATAATGAGTCACTAATGCACACAATATCTTCTATTCAGTGTCATGGTGGGCATCTCCTGCCCAGTCTCTCAGATACAGAAGAACTATAGTGGCTCTTCATCTCATTTACCAAGAAGACAGCTGTCTTGGGTACCATTATGATTCCATTCACAGAGGCAGCAGTGAGAAGATATACTTACTGGATGCTGTGCGCTTCACACATGACACTGATTCAGGTTTCTTCGGTTGGCTATTTAATGTTCTCACTTTTCCAGTGATCCCGTTAGCAGTTGCAGGAGGTTTCTTGCCTTTAAACTGTTTAAAAACAAAAGTACAGATGGGCCTCAGCTACTCCTGTGCCACTGGCAAGGCAGTCATCCACTCATCAAGGGCAAATCTTGACAAAAAGCTGCCTGTTCAGAGAGCCTTAATAGATTGCATTGATCCAGCTAGAGACAAAGCATTCTCCAGGGATTTGGTCTCTGAGAGTAGCCTGCTCAGCGGGATCCCAGAAGGGAAATCACCAGGAACCACAGAATAACGAGGGGATGAATGCCCCATTTCTAGTGGCATCATGGTTTCCAAATTTGAACATCAGGCATTTACTGTACTAATATAGCCACTGTGAGGCAGAATAGTTGTACCTTATGATAATTTCATATAGTAAAGAATCCTGAAACACAGTTTTTTCAACATTGATTGCCCTCAGAAAGACCCAACATAGTTTGCCACAGAAAAATTCAACACTTTCTTATTTACTATATAAGCATGTGGTACATGTGTTTTTGTTTCAAAACGATTCAGTTGTTACACATTTTTAAATGCTAAGAGTTAATACATTATTTTCTATTCTACGACTGCAAGCTTCTAAATTTTTTTCTTATTAAAAAAATGAATCCAAGGATGAGATACATTGTGCTGCCTACTCCTCACATTTCCACCTAGAATGTGTTAGCCAAGCACATCTGTGCCCTGGCATCTTCATCATCTCCTTCTAAAACCTTTAGAGGACTGTAAAGAAAGTAGAATGAGAAGCCTGATGCAGCAGACAAAGGTCAGGAAGAAAATAACAGGCAGTAATTTAAATATGGTGCATATAATATAATTTAGTATTTGTGTATATATATATATTCACATTATACATAGTCATAGTATATATAATATATAGCTTAATCATTCCAGATATGTGAATTTGCTGTCACAATGAAGTCATATTTCACTTACAATGCTACTTCTTTTTCTTTTTAATTTTGAAGTCACTACTGCATGCCAAGGAGATAGAAGGAAGCTAAATATGCATTCAGATTAAGCACGGAAGGCTACATCTATCTTCTTGGTACTACCTACAATCAATCTGTAAATCATCAAGAGCTCATGGGGAAAGCCTTGCCCACGTGCCACTTGGCAAAACTCTTTTATTGGCAGCAGGCTGGTGATTGAACCGCAAGCACTTCAGTGCTCAGACTGACTGAAATAGCCCAATGTCCTTAATATAACAACCAGATAAACAGAACAGCCAAAAAAACAAAAAGCGTTGTCAAGTATTAAATAGTACAGTACCTGCGAGACAGATCCCCTCCCCACAGCAGAGGTATTAGTGACAGACTGAGCAGAAGACAGATTGGATGAGACAGGGTGTTTGTAATGGTTAGAGGAGAGTTTGTCAGTAGATAACCTATTGGTTTTCCTGTCAGCTGGCGGATAGCGCGCAAAGATTTTTGGAGACGGCAAGTTATCGTACAGGCCTGCGTTATCATAAAGCATTTCTTCTCCCATGTTCCTGCTACGAGAAGAAGGAAAGCCATCTTCTGGTTCCCACTGCAATACACACACTTTGGCAGTTAGTAAACAATACACCATGCAGAACCTGAGTGAAATTAAAACATTAGTAAGATTTCTGACCATAGCAAGCCCTCCACATTTAGCAAGCTTAGGCTCACTGCCTACACTTGAAGCTAACTACTCAGAAAGGTGGGGGAAGACACAGCATGGAAAGGAAGCATTGCATTACATGGCTCATAGCCTTTGCATTTTCCATTGCATGAGCAAGCCAGTGCTATCCTATTACCCTTCCTGCTCACAGACTGTATCATCAGTTGTTAGCTCAGCACTGAGGGGGCACAAGGAGAATGTGTTAACAAGGCGACCCTCATGGGCTGCACAGATGAATCTGTGGGATTACATCTGGTACACGAGTTGTTAAAAGTAATAATGCCTAACAGCTAGGAAAAGCCAAAAGGGTTTTTTTGCCTTTTTTTTTTTCTGGCTATATGTCTTTGCAGTGAATACCAGCTGCTGGTATGCTAGTATTACATTTTCTCTGCTGGAAGATTATAATTCTGAGCTAACTATCTAAAATAACACAGGCCATTTCCTTTTCTTTTTTTTTTTTTCTTCAGAAAAATGGAAAGCTCAACAACAATACTCCAGTGATTCATTCAATTAATCTTAAAAGAAACCATGGGCCTGGTTGCCAAATATCCTTCCTTAATCCATCCTGGCTGTGGCAGTATGCTACTCACACAAAGGCTTGAGCACATCCAAGAACTACACACACAGACTACTCGCCCCACATGCTGTTGCGTGCAGTTCCCAAAAGGTTTTTTTCTCTACCATCTTTCTGACATTACTAAGAAATGATGGAGGACTTTGCTTGCAGTTCACTTAGCACTTGGAAACAATGAACTTTTTTGATCTCAGCCTTAATAGGAGCGTTTATGAAACAGCCCAAATTAAAAGCTGCCATGAGCTGTATCTGCCCTGTAAATTGTGAGGGCTACTTATCACTAAGGGTAAATATCTATTATGCATTAGAACCTATTCCACAGCTGACTGAGATCAGCTCTGTGTAGTATGTGGATGGAATCGACCCCTGTGATTCTCCTTTGGGATGTGCAATACCTGCTCTCATGAGGAATGCAGCCCCAGGGACAGAAAAATGTTCTGTATGTTTTTTAACAGACACCAAAATGCACCTGGTGTAACTGAGTACTTAGTTTTGCCAGCTTCGGTGTGATCTGAAAAATATCCCCTTGAGTCAGTATTATATTCAAGGACTTGGCAACAAATCATTAACAGGCAACGGCTTTCTAAATGCATGTTGGCTCATGTGCAGGTTAATGTAAGCAATATGTCCCACACCCCTAATACCCTATAGGTGTGAGGGAAGTTTGCAGTCCCCAGTCTGAAAAATAGGACTTCATTTGGAATCTGCCCAGTGGGCCTTTTTAGATAATATAATTTTCAGATGTCCATGCATTCAGCACATGCAAACCATTTGTTCTGTGTAAATTCAACTCTTACCGATCCATTTATGCAGGGAACATCATCGTAATGAAGTGCCATTCCACTCGGACATGCATAGCCATTGGCAGTGCTTCCCCGGTATGGATTTGTGGATATAACTCGCCTGTTCATAAAACTGAATAAAACAAAATAAAAATAATAAAAAACAGCATTTGAACCCAAGTCTAAATGATGATTCTGTGGTACATTCCCTGTGTAAGATTCTGTAGCCTGGAAGCACGTATATTCTCGTCTTCAGCAGGAATACTGTGTACAGCTTTCTTTCTTTTGCTATTCATGTGTTGCTGCTGGCAGCCAATATTACACCATGTGTTTCCATACTGTATTCTTAGAGCAAGGATAAGACTGTGTGAAAGCCAGGATGGCAACAGCTGTAACTGATCGTTGGCACGTTCACATGGGAACCTGCTGATCTATGTTATAAACCAACTTGCCAGTGTCCCATAAACATTCCCTTGTTGTCTGCATGCATGAGAAGCAGGTGTTTCTGAGTGCACACATGGTCAAGGGGACGCAAACTAGGAATCTGAAGGAGCAATAATCAGGCCTAGCAAAAAATTGAAATAAAGGTGGAACTCTGATGAAGTGTAAGTCAGCACATCCATGAAAATTTGCTAATCATTTCTTCCCCAGATTCTGGGGATTTTTCATGTCCATGTCAAAACTTTTGGCTGTGTAGAGTTTGTACAATGGCACTATGCTTCCTAGCTCTCCACCTGGGCAACTGTGCATTCAAATACTCCCTATTCTCATTATCACTGTGTTTCACACAGTGGATATGAGCCCTCTGAAAGCTTCAAAAGGGACAGATGATTTTGCTTTTGTTTGCTCTCCTCAGAACCAATACTGTTGCTTCTTTTACGGAATTCTGAAGAACACGTATAACATCACAGACTACAATGGGATCTGTGTTCAGAGCAAAGATCTTAAAATGCAGAAACTGGAAGATTCAAGCCCAAAGGCTGTAACGACCTCAAGGGTTAGTTTTCCTTCCTAGCAAGCTCTGAAACTAAATGAGGTATAGAGTGAGATCCCAAATAATTCCTATAGATTCAGGTACACGTGAAAGGGAACACAAAGCTTTCTATCTCAAACAATGGGACTATTCAGGCTCTGTGCTGATATTCATAAAATATGACAAAGCCCTGCTAAAGCTGAGAGGGTCTTCTGTAGTGCTGGCCAGAGCTCAGGAATTCTGTGGTTTTAACATTTGCTTTCTTTTGGCTTTGAAATAACATCCAGTCCATTGAAATAGTTATTCCGAGGGAGACAGACCTGATCCAGTGATGGCTCACCTGAGCCACAGCAGAGCCAGGCTTGCAGTAGGGATGAACTTGCCCAGTTGAGTGTGAGCCTTTTAGGTCTGCCTCAGCAGGCAGGGCATGGGTGGAATAACCACTAGCCAGCATCTTTTATTTTTTAAAACAAACAAACAATAAAAAGCCTAAGATAAATGCCATGATAAAAATGGTTTCATCTCATACTTCATTGGACGTTATTAAAGGGATGCATTTGTCTACTGCTTCTCTTAATG
This sequence comes from Pavo muticus, assembly GCA_016647715.1. NCBI lineage: Eukaryota > Metazoa > Chordata > Aves > Galliformes > Phasianidae > Pavo > Pavo muticus. Next base: position 1,342,647 of record JACDJE010000207.1, on the reverse strand, counting down.
AAGAACATTACTCAGTTGTTTCTGGTTAGCCTGAAGGACTACATTTGGAGCTGTTATTGTGTTTCTGCTTATTTAAGTAGCTTCATTGAAAGCAATGCATATTATACACATCTGAAAACTGGGATATTCATTAACAACATCTGATGCACCTGCCATAACTGTTTCCATCAGCAAAGAAAGCTAACGTTTATCTAAGTATCTGTAAACACTTTATGCACTAAGCCTCATTAAACTAGTTTACAGATGCATCCACATAAGTTAATTGCATTCTGAAACTGCTAGATGGGAAAGCCACTGGAGAAAACTGCTTGGAAACAATTTTCATTCAGCCTTTCCTAGAAGCCTCGTGATTCACATACAGAAAATTGATGAGATTATTAATGAAGAACCAATTATTTGGCAGAGCATCAGTCTCAAAAAAAGTTTGAAGTGACTGAATGTTCACCAAAGCTTTAATGACAAACACAGTTAATATGGGATACGGATATTCATGCTAAAAAGGGTGGGAATAATATTTTAATATCATTGTCATTTTCCCTCTTTTTCTAGGAAGAGCTGAACATCAGCACATGGCTACTCTACTTGCTTATTGAGAAGCTGTTACAGACTTTTAAAGATACCCAATGAATTTTAACTAATTTTTAATAGGGGAATTTTGCTATTTTGCAAGTTGTTTGACATTCCTTTCTAACATGTGGTCTAGTTGCATATGTTTTTTCACTTGGCTCCAATTAATATCACATTTGCTCAGAAAAGGAAAGCCAAGCAGTATCTGGGGGGAAAGGGTTTCCATTCTGTTTCTTTCTTAAATGTGGTTATTGCGAGATGCTGACTGAAGCAAAAACACATGTCAACACAGGATAAACTTTTTGAACCCTATTAACTTCAAAACAAAGATTAACATAAGTCTATAAGCAAAGTGTGTTTTGATTCTATCAAAACTATCTGGTTTTCACAGAACTGGGATTGTGGTAACACGGAGTCACTTTGATTTCCATCTAAAGACATTCAAGATGTATCCTGAATGAAGCTGGGCATTTTCTCTTGCTATAGCTCTCTTAACACATATCTAGTGAAAGAGTTTTCTTTAGGAAAACTCTGAAGCTTTTTCTTTTTCTTTTTTTGGCTTGTTAATCTTTTATGACAGGCAGATGAAGTGTGATTCTCTAACGTACTGTCACACAAATTTCACATTTGTTGAATTCGTAGGGAGTCTCATTTGGCTGAGATGAGGGATGACACCTCTCCAAACTGTCTTGTCAGGCCACTTGCTTTCTGACCCCAGAAAACCACGAGGTACATCTGCAGCAGGAGATCTAGTGTGGCCCAGCCATTCCCTCGCTCCCACTTCTAAACAGTCTCATCAAGCCCAGGAAAAACAAGAGTCTCTTCCCACTGGAGATTGCTTTAGTGATAAAATTCATTTCCACGTGTAAATTGCTGTATATACAAAGTATGCGTTACTTTTCTTAACATAGGATCAGTGATGAAGGACCAATTTGCATTTTAAACAGAATTTCTGTGCTGCACCTGAGAGTGCTTCCCAATTTCCATCTTCAAAATTACAAACTATAAATAAATTGAACCGGCTTGATGTAATTCTTAATTAATCAAAAAAGGACGTGAGAAGGAAACACTGAGAAGGTGACTCACAGTTAAATTTCATGCACATTTTTAGTGATTCTGTTAAGACACAAATATTATATAATGAGTAAGTAAATGACTGCAAACTACGTACCCATGTATTTATTTACTTTTCAGCATATTTGTCCTTTTCCAGGGTTAATTCTAAGGCTTCAAGCAAAATATAGCGGTTAATAAGGAGACTCACTTAAAAATGAGTCAAGACATGAGTAAAGTTGGCTGGTGTCTGCATTTAGCAGAGCTTTAGCAAGATGCCAGCAAGATAATCTTAAACACATCTACCATACTGCAATGCTGAGACACTTCAGGACTTCAAAATCTGGCAAAGAGGCTAAGGGGATTTGATAAGCTCTCTTGGCACCAGACTTAATGTGCAGATATAAATTCTCATAGTACTGAAAACAACCATGTAGCCGAATGCCTCTCACCAGAAGGTCTGTTTTGCAGCCTGGATGACGCTTGCTGTCATTTCCACATCAATGTAGTCATAGTGCAGAGCTCCAGGGTCTGTCGAAGATCCCGTTTCTGCAAGCAATATCCCTATCCATCTGCCCATGTCTTCAGAGGAGGATGCCTGTAAGGAGAGTGCAAAACCATATGTCAAGTCTTTAGTCCACCACTAAAGTGAGGTAGTCACAGCAATGTTTCAAAATGCAGCATTCTTCTTGGCTGACCATATTATACAAGAGGCTCTGGTTTCTTTCCGCTGAAGTCAGAAAACCCAGGATTTCTCATTAAATCTGCTTTGCTAGAAGGACTGCACTTTAAGTAAGCCACGTGCTCATCAGCTATGATGTAATACAAAGTGGGCAATCTCCGCAAAAGAAATAATCATTTAAGGCTAGTGGATTTAGATTCAAGTCATGTTTATTTTAGACTTTAGAAAATTGAAAGCTGTAACTGAATTATTTTCCTAGGCAGATTTTAGTTAGGATAAATCCTGAGAATTAAACGTTATTGCCAAGTAGAAATCAATGAAAAAAAACTGAACTAGTAGATGAAACTTTAGTCGTATTTTTTGAAAGATTCAATTTGCATATGCCTACCTGATGGTGTTTATTTTCCAAGTGGCAGAAGTACAAATACTTTAAAACTAGTTTTTAAAAATTCAAATCTAAACAGTAGCAAAATAAATAAGTGAAAAAAGGAGGGGAAAAAGGAAAGTGTGTGGTTTCTAAATTTCTCATTCTTTTTCAACATTTTACGGCCTTTCTGAGATTCTTGACCTGCTTTCTTTCAAACTCTGAACTGCTCACATGCAATAGGATTTGCAAGGATGGGAGATTACCATGACCTCCACTATACTTGGCCTGAAGTGGTTTTCCATTTTTCAAAATATAATGGACAAATATCTCCCGCCAAATCCTGAACCACTTTTCAAAATCCAATTTTAACAAGATCTGAAAACAAGATCTGACATAATTATTTGAAGTTTCATTTTGACTTTTCAGTTATAACTTGCTCTTGAATTTGTTGCAGAATGGCATAGTCACTGAAGGCAATTTTCTATATCAGAAGGGTTTCCCACACCAGCTTGCCAGTCATCCTCAGCCAAATTCTGCTCTTTGATATGAGATCCCATCAGAGCCTGGATCCTTCCACAGGTCAGACTGGCAGGTGTCCAGGCTGCAAGAACCACAGCTCTATGATCTTCTCTGTTCCCACATCTACAGGCACACAGTTACTGTGCAGCTAACACAGAGGTGTATAAAGAGACTCACTAGGTTGCTGGCACAATGTCTTTCTCACTGCAAGATAACACTTAAAGGAATTCAGACTGAGCAAAAGTGGTTAACGTATACAGCAAACAAACGAGAGCTAAGAGCTCCAGAGTTCCCATCAACAGTGATTCATTATTTAACTACAGCTAAGTTATTTACCCAGAAGGACCATATCTCTGATAAAGAAGTGTGCCTAGAAAGGAGAAAAGAGAGTTTAACACCAGGTCAAAGGAAGGTCAATGCAGGGAAAAGCATCTTACAGATATTTCTGAAGCGCATTATGTGACTTGTTCCTAAATCTTATTACTTCTTTTGCTTACAACTCCTATCTTTCCTTCTCCTTCCAGTATTTATTACCCATCTCTACAATAACATTACTCCACAGATTTTTGGAAACGTCACATTGTTTGACAGTGCTTCCCTAATTTAGCTTGTGGTTGTCTCTGTAAGTCAGAGCCATTAGAGCCACAGCACCTCAAGCACAGCAACCTCCTGCCCGTTTCGAAGCAGCCGGAAGGTCAGGGGATGCTTTGAATCCAGTCCTGGGATGACTTCACATCCACGGAGAGGGATAGAAACAATGTGCGTCTTCAGATCTGTCCTGTCCTTGTGGAAAATGAGTTTATTGTCTTTCACTCGGCACCAGCGCTCACGCCAACGGTTATTTGAGAGCACATTGAGATATCCTGGAATGAAATGAAATGTGAGATGCATTACTCCTAAATTTTTTTGAAAAACAAACAAACAAACAAAAAACCCACTTATTTTCAAAATAATGCTATCACTTAAACAAACCATTTCTCTTATAATAGGAAGACCAGATGGATTTTAGGAAGACAAGTAAATGATTCTGCCCCACTTCTTCAATGCAAAATTTCACTGTGCCAATAACCTAACAAAAAATCATGTAAGGATGTGATCCTGCTCACCTGAAAATGGCTTTTTGTATTAGTCACTGCAGTGGCTGGGTAAGCTGGATCTTACTGATGACCAAAACTTTAGTAAGAATGGGAGAGGGAGAGTGTTAACAAGCTAAATACACAGCTCATACATCAGAAGACCCACCTGCCCAGTTTATAATTGCTATATAACTGTGACTGCCCAAATCTTCTGAGAAAATCATAGCTCTTGTTATGTAAATAAGTGATGACTTAACTTCTGTAACATTCACAGTATCCTACAGACCTTCTAAGATTCCTCCACTCAATGTCTTTGCCAAGAGGAACAGATTAGCACGGTTAGGTTTACACACTGATGCTACCTTTTCTGATTTCATTTAGAAAGAAGAATGCAACACACTTAAATAAGAATTTAATGGGTCAATATTCATGTTGACAGAAATAAATTAATATTCACTTACAACTCAAGAGTTAAATACATACAAAGTTAGCTAATTTAGCATAACTTTAAGACGCATGGGTTTCTTTTCCTTTTTTTTTCCCCAACGATATATCATAAAATCATAGAACAGAATCATCGTATCTTTAAGGTTTGAAAAGATTTATAAGATCACCTAGTCCAACTGTCCACCTACCACCAATGGTGCCCACTAAATCACGTCCTTACAACAAATCAAAATTTAATGAATAAATAGCATTTTAAACAAACCCTGCTTTCCTTGTCATGTATGCCAGATGTAGGCAGTATCTAGGCATATAAAGTCATTAAATAGGCAGAGTTATTTCTTCTCAGTCCCCTAGCAATAATCATTCCAAACATCAAAATCAAGACAATGAATGTCCATTTTTTCTGTCCTGTTTCATTTGTAAACAAAAAAATCCCCACCAACTATTTTTTACTTTTGCTTCCTCACTACAGGTACATGAATTCAGTATGCTGCTGTTTCCAAACAGGCCAAGAAGAAATGATACTTTGCACAGACCAGGATCTATGTAAAAAATTTTTCCTCTATCTTAGGTCTGATTTTCATTTAAGCACTTAATCATGTTGGACAGCTATCTCTTTGGTTTTCATTAAAACTATGACTTATCATTATTTTTTCTGGATTTCCCTTCCAACATTATGATTCCAATGTCAAAGCTCGATCCAACAGGATATAGCAGATCAGAATTGCGCACAACTTGGAAGATGCCGTAAAAAAGGAGGATGTGCTCAGTTCAGTGATTTTGGCTCCTTGTGATGGTCACACTCTCCAACTCTCCTCCCTCCTCCTCTAACAAAAAAACCTGTATAGCTGTGTATTATAATAGAATCACTAGAAATGGAAAACCCTTCATGTGCAAGCCAGCTGGCTAGTTCTGAAGAGTCTTTTTTTCAGACATTACTTTTCCCCATCCTAACGCAGCTCTCAGATAAGTTCTTCTAACTCCTCATATTTTGCTTAAATAAGCAGGACTCCGTATTCTTCCTCCACAATAGCCTTACTTAAACCTTCAAGACTTAATGTGACCAAAATGCTTTGAATGTGTTTCCAGTTGGGGCATTAGCACTTCAACTTAGTTCATGTGGCCAAAGACCAGCGATGCTGTGAGCAGAGCCTTGCTATGACTCTTGAGTGCAGGTGGGTTTCTGTTTCTGTTTCCACTCTAGCTGGGTGTTCCCTGCAGTGTGATTGGGCTTTTCCCTTTGTTCGTGTAAGGCAGAACATTCTAAAGTGTAAAAGCCTTCAACTATGGAGCAACCTCCCAGAGGGCATTGCACTCAGACAAATTTCTGGTGGTGAGAAACTCCTGCAAAGACTTCCTGCGACGACTAAAGCCTAGACACTTAAACTTTTCTGTAAAATTTGCAAGTGGTGTAGCCAAAAGCAGACAATAGTAATGGCTATATTTATGCCCATATCTGAAATAATGGTAGAAGTACTCGGAATTAGATTGTACAGCTGTGGTTAACATCTCACATAATATGGAATAATCAACCGACTATGAGACCCAGGAAGTTAGAAGTTTTATGGAAGCCAGATGGTTTGGACAATGCATCTGGCTGGACACAGCTTTTCCCAGCTGTTCCTTTGCTTGATAAATCACATCTTTACTTAGTCGATATACAGACGTATGCACACACTTATTTAATCAAAGATTTCTTATGGGAATTATACCCAAAGTGGCCTTGCGAGCCATCTGCAATCTATGAAGTTCTCGCTGGTGGTCCATGAATCTTCTTCTTTCACCCTGGGCAAGCATCTATTACACTTCATGCACCAAGGATTTCTGCCAGTGCTGCCTAACCACAAATTTCTGGGTTTCCCAAGATTTCCTAATCAATTAAAGGGGAAAAGTCCAAACCAAATTCAAAACTGTGTGCAACTGCTTCACAGTTCTCTTGCTATGGTTCTTCGTTTTTTTTGTGTTTTTTTTTTTTGAAAGATTAGAAGAAGGATGGGAACAAACCTATTCACATAAATAGGCATTACTTAGTATTGGAGCACCAAAAGGCAAAGAGGAGAATGCCAATGCATTGCGTTGTTCAAAAATACAGAGCCGTGAGGACACTGGCTAAATGCACTACAAGAAGTCCTAAACAGCAGGCAAATATTAATAGCTCAGATACAAAACAGACATTTTCTGTACGTCTCTTCTTATGTACTTTCTTGGTGTTGCCAAGCACTACAGCTGTCATTAACAGTGATCAACATTAGCAGTTAAAATAGCTTTCTAAAAGTTTGCCCAATAGGCACCATTTTAGGAACCAACAATTAAAGTCAAATAACTTCAGCTGAGACAAGCTTCTGTCATCATTGCCATTGCATATAAACTCATCAAAAAGACTTGATTCCTTCTCAGAAACCTTTTTCTAAAATGAAGTGTAAATTTATTTTATAATCCAACCTATAGTCATTTTACACCTATCGGTTTGAAAACAGCTCTTGTTTCTTTCAAAGCCTGTGCTACTCTTTTATTTAAAAAGTAAAACTCTTTTAGACTCTTTTTGAATGATATGCTCTTGATTACCCTAGTCTTTCAATCTGAGTGCACCTTTCTGATGCAGCGGTAAAAATTACAACAGTAAAAGCAAATTCATGGGACTTCCTAGGCTAGAATGTTAAAAATTTTTAGTCACAAGCTGCCTTAAAGACCCAAGAAGAAAAATAGCTTACCACATGTTGGAACATCTTCTTCAGCTGATGAGGTCTGTTCATCTGTTGATGGCTTTTTCTTTCCTAAACCAATGATCTTCGTTATTTTTTTCCCTGTTACTTTAGTCACAGTGCCCTTGGCTTCTGTTTTTGAACTTTTTTTCCTCTTCACTATTAAGAAAGCAAAAGTTTGCATTTTAGTGTGTTTAAATTATGTAGTCAACAGAGAAAACCTGAATAAAAAAAGTAGCTTTGGCAAACAATGCAAAGTAAACATTTGTACAGTTGCAGTCTGCCATGAGATAAACATTATATGTCCTCCTGAATACTGATGCCTATAAATCACCCTTTTGCTATAAAAATCATGGCATTTGGAAGGGTAAGAAAAACAAAAACTAAACTTCTAATTTAATTTCATCTAATCAAGCTTGAAGTTTGAAGTCTCTTTCCAAAGCAGTCATTGTGTAAGTTTATCAATATGAACAAACTATTTAGTCCTACACATGAGAATAAAAATCCAGCCAGATGATCAGACACCATTTTAAACATTTATCTAATAAGAGTCATCAATTAATTAACAATGACGTAATATGCTTGCCTAGCAAAAATGGCTCTGTTGTTAAGGAATCTAATCACAATAGGCCTTTTAGAAAGACAAGACTTACAAATTAGCTATTAACAATTAAATTAGTCCGATCAGTATAAGCACTCAATGATTAAAAGCTGGCACTTTTTGTGATCATGATTACTGATTACAAAAAAGATAAAGCTTGCTGAAAGGAGAGATCTTGCTAACATCCAGTCTGTGCACTGAACCATGTTGAGCTACTGAAGGTAACACGGCAAAGACTGTGGATATCACTTTTACAAGTGCATATCTGACTAAAATCCTTACTAGTATAAAAATAAGAAAAAAAAGTTTCTAGAACAGAATTTAAAAAAAAAAAAAGGAAAGACAATTTATTTGAAAAATAAAACCAAAATAATGAAAGAATCTTTGTTTCAGAAATGACATTCAGCGAATTTGGATTCCATCAACAGAGCAAAAGTCAATCATCTGCTAACTGACAGGGTAGCAAATCTACCCATGTAATTGCCCTGATTTATGATTCTGATGGAAATTACATGTAGGATAGTTACTGATTGAGCTGCTTTAAGTTTACCCCTCACATCCTTAGTTCCCTTTGTTACTTCCCCAAACAGACAATTTAGTTGTTATGGGCTTGTATAAACCAAGGAGAAAAAGAACAAAATGTTCACATGAAAAATAATTATCTGAGATGATGAACTGGGAAGAGGACTACACGGAAAACAGAGTCGCAGTTTGGGACTCACAAGGGCATAATTTATCATGTTAAGCTTAATTGCTAGCAAACATGTAAAATGATTTAGTAATTGTATCTGTGGCCAAGATCACATAAATATTCCACCTGCTACATTCAGTGCCGAGAGGAAAAAGGTGGTTTTTGGGTGTGGATGGCTTTTTTTCCAGTAAACACCAATGCAGATGTTCTGGCTTCCTAGCAGCACATGCCCCATCAGCATGCTTCCTGCAGGGCACCTGAGCCACTGGTCACTCTGGGACATCTTGGACAACACCTGGATTTGGATTGTGTATGACAGAGGTGCTCAGTGGGCTGCAGAGATTAAAACCTGAGCACTGGGCTTTCTGAAAGCTTAGAGTTATGCTGTGAAACATAAGCATGTACTGCAACTTCTGGAAACCACAATAACTGACTTTGTTCCATTCTGTTGGGTATGTCAGAGATCTGAATGGTGAGGAAATGCTGGAAAAATGACATAGGAAGAAGACAGTGGGAATGAATGAAAAGGCGAGACGGCTGGCACCAAAGGCAGTATTGACACACTGTGTTTCCTGCAGCTCACATTACTCTTTAGCTTCACAGCTGCAGAAAAACGTCAATTTTGTGCCATCCAGATGATACCACTGCTACACAGCATGTTAAGGAAATCACACAGTTTCCTTTGTTTGGGGGAGAAAACAAAGGGTGTAGAGGTGAGAGCACAGACGTGAGTTTTTTAGATATAACTCAGGGAAAATGCCCTCAGTTTGGGATGTGCCTCTCATAAAAAGGATTACAAGAGACGCATGGCTCCAAAGCAGCACATTTAAAATTACATGAATATATACACACAAATCCACTGATATAACATGATTATGTACATTGCAGTATATTAATATATATAATCATACATAATACTTATTTTTTTGTGTGCAGACACAAACTGAGATATATATTCATATATATATAGTATGTATGATCCTTTCCTTCTAATATGCAGTGATAGGTTTTTTTTGCTTAAAGTCTATACATCTACTACTTATATTCCCACTGTACAGTTAGAGTTACCATAAGCAACTGTTAGTTGCCTGTAGTGGTCTCTCTTGTCCTTAAAAAACTGTACCTCTGAATAGAGAAAAAGCCAAATCAAAATTTCTATATTCTGTTTCTTTATACTAATACTGATTTTTCCCATTGAGTAATAATTCAAAAGCATTACTGACTATTAAAAAAAAAGCAGATGTATTTTACTCCCTCTCTCTTCATATTTGCACATATTCTTTGCAGCAAGCATCTCTGCATTTGAGACATACCTTGTTCTTTTCCATTGCATGCTGTGGTGATGCCATTTTCCACACCACCCTCCCCATCTGAGCTTGGTCTCTCAGATGACAGCTTCTGCAGGGACAAAGAGATCAGTTGCCCTGCCATATCATGTTGTCACCTTCACCATATTAAGTCTCATCAGTCAATTTAAATTAAGCTGGCTATGAGTAAAACACTTTTCAAGCACGAATCTGCTTGGAAGGTAAACAGAACTTAGCAGAATGTTCAGTTTTAAATCATTTTTTACAGTTCCTTATAGAATTTAGAATAGCACAGAAATCACAAATTAAGTCTACATCAAAAGATTTTCCTTCTAAGTGAAAAAATCATTGCACATTATGTTCTAAATACATTAGAAGATTGTACAGTGTCTCTGTGTATTAATCTGCTAAGCAATGAACAATCTACTAAAAAATGAATGCGGATCAGATAAGACAAACTTTAAAATGATTTTTTAAGAAATACTTCACACCTGCATTTACAATTACAACTTGTCAGAAAATAGTGCATTCCTACCTGGTGCTTAAATGCTTTCAGCATTTGCAAAATAGGGGCTTTTGAAATAGATTTTTAGCACCAACTATCCTGTAACTGCTGTGTATGGAATACAGGATGAGGTGGGATAAAGATTAAGCTGGCACCACATTCTTCATGAGTGGCGGAATCACGAAGATGTACAGAATATTGCAACAAGAAACCATGGAAAAGTTGTTTTAAGGTGAGCATTTTAGAATACAAATATTTATTGATATTTCTATTTACTTTGTTAATGATGTGCTGGTGCTTGCAAGCATGCAAACACAGCTGCTTTGGGCTTGTGCATAGAAAACATCTGAGCTATTGTGGAAGATATTTTGCTCTTAGTTTCCTGGGTACAATGCAACATAACAATAATGACTGCAGTGTGATGCCACCGGGGGAACAGACCATGCCCTCAGAAATTAGGGATGAAACCTTTGTGGTCTGAAGAACATTCTCACAACCACGCAGTGTCTAGCAGAGCCTCAATAATAGTTCTGAGAAAGTTAGCATTAATCATTTTGTAAGTTTACCTTTTCCAGCTCTGTCTTGTGTACTGGAGAACTAGACAATGGCCCGTCAGAGTCCACAGTGCCCGTACAGTTGCTGCACACATCTTTTATAACCTTAGGAGCAAAGGCGAAACCTATTAGTTACTTACCAAATACAAATTTGAGAAATTATGTATGACTGTGAAGGAGAAATGGAAAGGAGAATTGCACAAGCACTTAGTAGGCTGGCAGGTTAGAAAAGCAGTGGTGTGAAAATCTTTCTGTCCACAGCAGTGTGTCAGGCAGGCTGTCACTACGAAGCTCTCATACTGCTCTCCTGAGCCATTTCATGTGCGACCTGCAGGAGACATGGTGTCTAGAGGTGGAAGGTGTCAGTTTCTAGACAAGCTAAGCTCTGAGGCCCTCCTGAGTAAAGAAACCAAAGTGCTGCTGATTTCTATGTGCTACTTCTGCAATATGAACTTAGCTGACACCACAGAATTACCTGTATTATGATGACAAAAAAAGTGGGATTAGATCCAAGGTTGTTTTTTTTTTGCTATTTGAGAACTAAGGAAGTGATGATTGATCTACAGTTAATATTGTGCAGGACATCTGCAAATTATACTTGCATACTGACATAAAGATATAGGTCAAAGTAACTGTAAATGAATTCTCAAAAATGGTAATGGCAGTTTTAAAATGTTAAAGAAAAATCTCACTGAAATCACTGAGATCTCAATAGAAAGTGAAGTTCAAAACCTGAAACTATTTAAATATGGACATATGTGATGACTAAAGACATCTGATGATTTCCTATGACGTTAACTTTTTTTTTTCCTAGTGAGGTTCCCACCTGGTGATTATCAGCCTGAAACTGCATGTGATGATGAGAACAGATCTTGACTCTCCTATGCAGATTCATGCCAATGGAAACTGATTACACTTCTTTTGTCACTCATGCTACTGCCACCTTACTTGCCTTCTGACCACAGGAAATATAAGCCTAAGTTCTACATAAGCAGTCAGAAAAGATGAGCTAGGGAAAGCTGCAATATTCACTAGTATCCTTCTCAAAGCTTTTCAGCCATACATGAAATGAAAACTTCAAGAAGATATTTGGATAGACTAATAAGATAACAGCAGACAGAAAACAAAATCAGAATTCAACCTTTCCAAGGAGAGTTTTTCAGCATTTAACACATCTAGTTATTGTTTAGCACATCTAATCATTTACGAAAAGCAGATCCTGCCTGACTAATCTGATCTCTTCTATGACATGATGACCTACTGAGTGGACGAGGAAATGGTAGTGGATGTTGTTTACTTGGATTTTATCAAATCATTTGACCCTGTTTCCCACAGTCTTCTCCTACAGAAACTGGCTGCTCATGGCTTGGATGGATATGCTGTCTTCTGGGTAAAATACTGGCTGGATGGCAGGGCCCAAAGGGTTGTTGTGAATGGAGTTAAATCTAATTGGTGACCACTCAGAAGTGGTGTTCCCTAGGGCTTAGCATTGAGGCCAGTTTTGAGTTTAACCTCATTCAATCTGCAAATAACACCATGGGCAGAAGAGTTGATCTGTTTTAGTGTTGAAAGGTTCTGTCAAGGATATGAATAGGCTGCATCGATGGGCTGAGTCCAACTGTGTGACATTTAACAGGCAAAATGCCAAGTACTGCACTTGGGTCTTAACAACCGCATGCAACAGTATAGGCTCTGGGAAGAGCGGCTGGAAAGCAGTTTGGCAGAAAAGCACTTGGGGACACTGGTCAACAGCCATGAGTCAGTAGCACACCCAGGTGGCCAGGAAGGCCACTGGCAGTCTGGCCTGCATGAGGAATAGCACGGCCAGCAGGACCAGTGAAGGGACAGTCCCTCTGTAGTGGTAAGACTGCACCTGTTAAGGCCAAGCCTTGAGTACTGAGTTAGTTTTGGACCCCTCACTACAAGACAGGTACTGAGTTGCTGGAATATGCTCAGAGGAGTGATGGAACTGGTGAAATGACTGAAAAACAAGACTTATGAGGAGCAGCTGAGGTAAATGGGGTCATTTCATTCAGAGAAAAGGAGTTGGTGTGAGGGGAGACCTCACTGCACTCTACAGCTGATTGACAGGAGGCTGCAAGGAGGAGGGTGCCAGCCTTTTTTCTCAAGTGACAAGTGATTGCATGAGAGAAAACAGTCTCAAGTTGAACCAGAGGGTGTTTAGATTGGGAAGAAGAAGAATATCCCCATGGATGGGACAGTTAGGCATTGGAATGGACTTCCCAGAAAAATAATTGATCCACTGTCCTGGAGGTATTTAAGAGACATGTGACTGAGACACTTAGGGATGTGGTTTAGTGGTGGGCTTGGTGGTGTGAGGAGATGGTTGGACTTGACAATCTTAAGGGTCTTTTCAAAACTAAATGATTCTATGACTCTATTCTGTACACACCAGTGATCACCCACTACTGGATTACAGCCACAGCCACATGAGGACAGCAGAGCCTGACTTGCTAAGGAAGAAAGACATCCTACCCTGCCAGAAGCTTTCCTCCTATACATGCAGACTTTCCCCTTTAAATGTACATGGCTGTGTTTACACATCCTGCTTTCTCTTTTTTCCCATTTACAGCGTCTGGGTAGGAGTGAGGAGGACTTGGTTTGAGAACTACCAGGTACAGGGATAATAGCAATTATCTAACTGTCAAAATCCAGATTTCCTTAAATAGGGAGCAGGATAATAACAGCCTCTTCCCAGTTTTGAACTGAACAGTTTTGATGTAGAAACCATTAAATAGCTGAAGACATCATCAAACACAGTTTAAAGTTATTTTTACAGCACTGAAGTTCCCTGTAAAGGTGAAGCTAAGCAAAGCAAATGTTTATGTACTTACAGAGACCTTAATGAAACAACTCATGAGCACTTCATAAATTAAAGGCACTATACCCTTAAAGACAGGAAGAGAACCAGCTCTATATTACAGATGGAGAGCTCAGAAATGAAAGATTAAATCGCTCACTCAATGTCACGTAAAAAATCTAAGCATAGAAGGGGAATGAACCTACATTTTTAGTTCTAAGTATCTTAAAATGTTTTGGTATTCTTTCATGACTGTCTGAACTTCTGTTTGTTTTTTCTCAGAAACATAAGCCCAGTATTATCAGATTCATGGCACTGGGTGTGCTTTCTAATGGAAAATGTGGATATGTCTACTGCAGAACATTTGCATCTCAGAGTTAAATTTCTCCTTAAGCCTCTACACACACATTAGAATTTGTTTCTGTGTGTTGCTTTCCTTTCAATTACTGGTCTTCAGTTAGAGAAAACACAGTTTCTGGGAACATTCATTTCTGTCTTCTGCATGACCCTGATTCAATGGCTCATGTTTTCAGCATCTGCTCACACCACACAGTTAGTTAATTCTGGCAAAAGCAGATAGTAATGGGAGTTACAGACAGAACAGAGGGAAATGATTTGGCAGTGCTAACTGAATAGTATGTGCAAAGTCATGCACTCAAGTAAATACAGTTCTTATCATACCTCACATATTTAAGGAGAAGCTAAAGTGTTTAATTGGGTTGTAATTAAATTTTGATTGAAAAAATAGCACACTGCCAAATGGAAGTTCATGTCAAGATCTGAAGAAAATGGATTTTCAAGGATTCCACACTTCATCTGGGCTCAAGGGGTTCGTTAGCAAAGGCTTCCTCATCACCTTCTATGTGCAATATAATTGTGTTTGATGCACAGAATAAAATTCATACTTTCAGAGCTCACCAGGATGAAATGCCTTTAATATATAATGGTTGCCTAGATGCATTCTCTGTAATTACATTTGCAGACAGCTGCCATTATAAATGAGGTTTTCACATGCTTATAGCTTTAACTCAAAATGTTAAGGATAAAACATTCCACCCGTGTTGCCAACTTGCAGAATTTCTGTCACAAGACTCAGACTTGTCAATCTTTCTCTATAATATTCCATCTCTTTGAGTCATATGAAAACAAAAGAACGCTATTTTCATTAAAAAATACTTGTGAGCAGGAGCAGGGAGAGGAGGTCAGCAAACTTCTACCCATTGCAATGAAATGTATGAAAATATGAACAAACATATAATCTCAACAATTCCAAAACTAGAAAGCAAATAAAGGAAACCCCCAAATGGGTTATTTTTAATAAAGTGGCATGAATTAGAAGGCTGTACTGAGATTACTTTGTAATGGAGCATACTCCACTAATGGCTTAATTTTTCCCACACGTAAGAAAAGGGAAATCATTCTTTTCTTCTCACTATAAATGCATCATATATTATATACACACATGCATAGGGTGATCTGCCAGGAAAATCAAACTAAGATTGTAAACATGCTATGTATTAAAATAATTAAAATATATGAACAAATGTAACCAGAAGACAAAAGACCTTTCATTTGTTTGGACAGCTTCAAAACTAAATAATCTCTTGCTATTCCATCACAAGAATTTTAAATATCACAGTTACTATAAGAGTACTGCAATTAGATTTCAGAACTGCCTCTTTCAAATGCAGACATGGAAAAAGCTTGTGCAGCCTGCACTGAATTATTTTTACTCATTTATGTTATAAGAAGGTCTTCAATCCCCAGCTGGGTCTGGATATGCAAGTATATTGCATTGATGTTGGCACCATGAGGAATGGAGGGGAAATATTTGCAGGTACACAGCTGGGAAGATTCCCTGCCCAAAGCAGCTGATAATGACGGGTGAAGCCAGTGGAATTTTTGCCATGTGCTATGTCCGGAATATTTCTCTCTTTATAAAAGCCTACTACACAAGCACTAAAGCTTATTACAAATCTTTCATACCTGCAATCACACACAAATTTCTATGTGTATTTTATTTTAAATGACACACCATAACTGCAGGCAAAACAGCTGCCCTACATTTGTTCTTTTTACATGCAAAATCAGAAGAACCAAATTAGCTTTTATCCAGCTACCTTCAAAGATCCAATTGCCAAATAAAAATATGGGGTATGCTGTAAAACCAGAAAGTCAGCTACTTACTTACCATACCCTGCCACAAAGAAACCCAGCAAATTCTGAGCAAAAGTAGTAAGTATGCAGCTGGTTCCTGGTGGTTGAGCTTTCTGGTAACTGATAAGGAGTAAGACTGAAAGCCCTCCCTGTGTCTAAAGAGCTTACGAAACTTTGTCCTGGAAAATACCACAGGACGAGGTCAGTCACAGACTGTACTTACCACAGAGATGTGATCATTGCATCTCTTGTTCACTCAACACCTGTTTTCATGAAACTCACAGGAATTTAATGTCTGTAAAAGACAGACACCATCTCCCACAACAGGGAGAGAAAAGATTAACTTTAAATTTGACTGAGTTCAAAAGAAATGAGAGAGAAAACTGATACTTCTGCTTCATTTCTTGAAGGCTATTTATTTGCTTCATTTCTTTATGTAGCCAGACTAGAAATTTGTCCAACCAATCAACCAACCCTCTTGTCTCCATCTGTTCCTACGTTTCACAGAATATAGGAACTGCTAGAAGTGGGGAGGGCTTATGTTCCCTGCCTCTCATCTCTTCTTCTTAGCTCTGAAGTTGGGAATATGGTTGAACTGAAATCTGCATATGCACAACCAAGCAGAGGGAAATGCATTTGGTTCCAGAGTTACTCCAGCAGTTCTTGCTCCTGAAGCACCTCTTGCTCAGTGCTGGAGGAGTTCTGGGACTTTTGGCATAACTAAATTCTCATTTTCTCTATTGGACCCTTTATGCACTACATACATTAGCGTTAATCCTATCCTACTTAACAGAGCACCAAAGCTCTCCTAGCACTTTAAAAAGAAGAAATGCCTCAAGACGTTTACTCACAGAAATTAGAGGAAAAGCAGGTATTATTCACACAGTCTATGCTGTAAGTCCTGAAAATAACTTACAGCATAGTTATTTTCTTTATGTACTGGAAAACATCATCCTGAAGCGTAACCTATCCTGAAAAGATTCATCTTTCTGTCTTATTGCCATTTCTCTGAGTAAATTGGGGATGAGATTCCAGCAATCTAACAGCCAGCAAGCTTATTTTACTGTGTGTATATTCCCTTAAAAATACTTTCCTAGCATATCTAAGCAAGACAAACCCTGTGTCCTCTTTCTTGCATTGCTACCATGAAGACTATTTCCATATATGGCCACTGAACCAGAGCGAGCCCAGGACAGGCAGTGCTGGGTGGCTGGAAGCATTGCACTGCATGGGGAGCAGTGCCCCTGCACAGGGCTGCACCTCCAGTCCAGGCGGTGCAGGGATGCAGAATGTATTTCAAGCCATAAATCTGAGCTAGGTACTGTTTGAGTAATTTGCCATCCAAAGCTGCAAGCAGGAGAAAGAAGGAATGCTGTCTAGTGGGGAAAGCAGGAGATACAGTCTCAGCCCTCCCAAGTTCTGCTCTGAGATTTGCTACAGCTTGCATTTGTAATTTTAGCCAGGAACATAAAGAAAACATACCCCTGAGAAAGCAAGCAAAAAGAATGCTTGTGGTTCATTATTCACTGCTTTTTAAGAAAATACTACATACAGCATCTGCTTTTTTTTTAAAAGTACATCTTTTCCCACAGTGCCAGTCACAGAAGCCCACCGGTTCACATGGCTGCTGGCCACCTCCCAGAAAAGCCAGGGTTCTCCTGCTCTGCGCAAGCACACCAGAAGGGATCTTGCAGGCTGTCACATGCTTTCACATGCAGCTCAGCCCTCCGAGCCTCCAGGTTCTGCCATCACTGCATTGCACTGGTGATGAGGTGCAGAAAGAACCCAGCCTGACTGTCCCAGGAAACTGTGCATGCCTACAGTTACTTGTAAACCAACACCGTATGGAAATCAGTTGTTCTCAGCATGCATCCCCCTACTGAATTTCTACTCAGTTAGTTTTAAGGTACAATCATTCAGCACTTGACTTCTCCCAGCTAAAAAATGGAGATAATAACAACTTTAGGGAGCTTTGCTTCAGCCAAGAAAGTAATGTTTGAAGTATTCTGAGATCTTCAGCTGGAAATTCCCTTAGAAAGTAAAAGCAGACACACAGTGTTTACAGTTACAAGCTCAGTTTTCTGCTGATTTGAACTGGTAAACAAAGAGCTATGCCAGTAGTTTATTCTTCTGTAAAACTCAGTCCACATTAAGACTGAAGCCCAGAAGCCGCTTGGCCCTCTCACTAAGCTCAATGTAGCGGGGGAAAAAAAAGAGGTTTTCTAAGATTTTCACAGGAGATAACGTGCAATTATCAAAGATGGAAGTTGGGTAGGTCAACTCTGAGCAGTCTTGTGAGAAGCAACATAGGGTCACTGAATGACACAGCTCTGATTTTCTTCTATCTTTGGGATAAAATCTCTCTTATTACAAGATCAGGACAATGGCAGATGCAGAAACAAGGATAGATATATTATGTGCTCAATTACAGACCTTGAAGTGAAGAGCTGCTGCACACCATAAACTGAAGAAGAGTTAACCAAGGGTGCTTACCATTAGGAAAAAATGAAAATAAAGGACAAGATCCAGAAATGATTGATAGATTAAACTATGATGCATGATAGATAAGTAGTGAGTGATAAATCAGAAATTCATTTTTGCAGGAGGCATCTCTAGGAGGAGGGGAAGGCCTTGGGGCCAGACACCATGACCACTTCCTTCTCCTACTGGTCTTCTACAAGAAGCTGCTTCAGAAATAATTTCTTTGGCATCCAAGTATTTATAATATTAAGAGCTGTTTTCTGTGGCCTAGTTTGAAGGCCCTGCACACAGAACATATTCATCTGTGTGAATTAAGCCACTAAACAAGCATTTTCTTGTAATCTTCTTAGTAGTCCTTTTATTTCTAATGTAGCATTTCCCAGGGATGCTCACAAATAAGTGTGTAGTTTCCATCAGTCTGTTGGATGTGCTGAGACAAACAGGAAGATTTAAGACCTCACTTGACCACAAATGCACAAAAGTGCACACAGATGCTCATATACTCCAAGCGCACATGGAAAAAGCTCATGTTTGGGTCAGAGTGTGTAACTGCATACATTTTTTCATGTACATTTTTGTGGGAACATTTTAGGACTCAAGTTTGGAAATTTCCACCACTTTATGTTGTACACGGTATTACTGCTATGATCTCAGCTGTAGCCTGGATTTTATACCAGTTATGCTAAATGCTCTGCAATCATGACAGGCTCTTTGGTGACATCAGCTATCTTTTTCAGCAAGTATTTGTTAGCTGGTAAACCTGAAACTCCCTTTGTGGTTTCCAGTCTAGACTTCAATTTGCACGTTTATCAGTTGTTTTCTTGGTGTCATCTTTACAAAAAAGGTCTAAAGTATTCTGCATTTATTTCAACTCTACTTGTTCTAATACCCCTTCTTTCAATAGGTATTTTAAAATTATTTGCTTAAGCATATGCATTTTATAGAGATTACATCTGACTTTAAAAAGATCGTCTAGTTTAGCTTTCATGGGAAAATCTGGCCTCCAAATCCATTTTGAGCTTTTCAGGCTCAAGAGTAAAGCTTTAACTTGATACTTACATACAGATTTCTTCATGGAAACCTGTTGTTCCCAAGCAATAACCTAGCTCCACTGGCATGTATTCATACAGCATCAGTGATAGAGAGGGAGTTAGGATTAAAAACTAAGGACGCAGAGACCCTTTGCATGTTGTACAAATCTGTCTATTTATTACCTACCGAAATTACAATCTTCACAAGCTCATTTTAAGGGCTGAATGAGCAAAGCCCAAGTATTTTCATAATTTAAAAAATCCACAATTTTTTCATACCTTTTAAAAAACACAGAATAAATAATTTTATTTTCTGAGAAGCTATACTTCTCTAAACTGTGGAGCTGTTGCAAGAGCTGCATAAACCACTATGGGTTAGCTGCTGGCTTGCTATTCGTATTGTACAGAATGGAGAGTGCTGCAGCAGCACTGAGAACCTGGAAGCTGAGCATACAGTAGCATTGCCATGTTGTTGGGATAGCTCTCTTTTTGGGAGAGCTTTGCAGCAGGAGGAACTAAATAAAGTGCTGTCAATCTGTCTCCACGTGCTCTGCGGATGACAGCATACTGTACAGCCATTTGACCTCAGCACACACAACTGTGCCAAATGTGCAACTGTACAAAACCTTTTTTCTTTTTTTTTTTCTTAAGTAGCAGGAATGCATCTGGGATATGGGAAAATCTAGTACTGTTCTCTGTGAAGAAAGTTTTATGGGGAAAAAAAAACAACAAAAAAGAAAACAGTTTTTATGAAAGAAAGTCTGATAAGTGCCAATGTATTCAGCTTTACCAAACCCAAGTTTAGAACAAGACAGGAAACAATGGGGCAGTTACTATGATCTAACTGAAGTGGAATTCCCTCAACAAAAAATATGACTGATGAATTTCTTTTCATTCCCATCAATGTTTTTGAATTCGAGGTAAGTTATTAGGACACTCAGATGGTCCTTTGTTTTAAAACTTAAGATACTGGTGTTAGAAGATGCCTAAAAATAATGTTTCGTTTCTATTAAAAAGAGAAAACAGAGTGCATTTTTTAAGACAGAATGCAAACTCCCATTCAAAACCAAACATGGACATCCTGCAAACCCCCAAAAGGTATATTCTAATGTTGCAAAATAGGAAATTACAGATTAATTTTCCACTTGGTCAGTCAGCCCACAGCAGAGCTCATACCTCTTAAACTGCATTTTCTCTCTCCTCCCTTCTACAAAAAAAAAAAAAACAAAAAAAAACAAAAAAACCCAACAACAACAAAAAAAACTGTCATCAGGAAATTCCTATGTGTTTAATTCAATTGTGTTTGGAGAAATACAATTTATTCTCAGCAAAATAAGTACCATATAAGGTTAGATCGGAGCACAGCATAGAGAATGCCTGATCGGTCTTATGCATTTAGACTTTCAACACGCATTTAAAAGGCTGGATTTAAAGGTCTTAAACCAAGCCACTAAAAGTGCAGTGGTTTCCCACACTATCTCACTGAACTCCATTATCCATTATCTGAGACTGGCAGAGTCCAGTATAAAACTGCCTCCTTTGCACCAGAATTTTCCACATTTTCAGACACAGAACAGAAAGGTGAAAAATGACAAAATCCTGTTACTCAGAACTGTCTTTTCCAGAGCAAACTGTAACAGAGGATGCACTGCTCCATGAGAACTGGTAAACTTTAACTGACTTCAGGAATCTGAATATTTTTTCTTCCTCCTGAGCAATTCAAGCAGGTACCTCCTTGGAGTTACCTCTTTTATAAAAAGATGACTGTGATGGTGGTATGCCCAATTTTGCATGGTAGCCTTAGCTGCTATGTTGATGCACAAAAAGCATGCTGAGTGCCAGCTCCCTTTACCTGAGGGAATCTGAACCACCAAATCTTTCTGGAGAATGAGCTAGAGATAAAAATGGAAGGGAATTGTCATCTGCCCTCTTGGTGCCAATTATTATGCTGCTAGCAGTGAAAAGCACATGCACCCACAGCAGCTCTGTGACACTGAGCTTCTGGTTGCCCAAGGGGCTGCCTCAAGGCCAGACCTTTAAGTATGGATTTCTGCAGTCTCAGATTGGCTGGGATTTAAGTGGTTACCCCATACCTTTAGCCACTGCTCCGCCTGCTCTTTGCTCTGTACCGCCAGAACTAGTGCGTCCGCTCCTTGGTGCGAGATTTTCAGCTCGTGTTTCTTCTTTTTGCTGTCTTTGGGGATGTAGGTGATGCTGCAGTCATTCAGGAGCAGCTCCATCTGGGGCTGCTGGTCCTTGGAACTTTTGTAACACTGTAAAATGTAAGGAAAGGTCAAAAGTTAGTTCTCATCTTTCTGAACTCTGGAGGAGAGCTGTTATTATATAGAAATTCTATTTTTAATATTTTCCACAGACCCCTTTACCACATACCATGGAGCTTAGCCACTGCTAGCTTCACATTTCTTCTTCTCGTCCTCATTGTAAAGAAAAATTGCTTCCAGACCATCATTAATAGAGATCTGCTGTTGCAGGACAGGTATGACATATAGAGGAAATTAAGGATCTCTGTGTTATCTTTACTATTCAACCTTGGCCTCCATCAGGTATGGAGAGGGTGATTTCAGGTGTCTGTTCACAGGTAGCAGCAGAACATGCTTGTACAGTTAATGACTTTCAAGCCCAGGTGCTGAACCTGCCCTCCAGCACCATCAAGGCAAACCTGGGGTGTGCCTACATGCTGCCATCACTCAGGAACAGACAGACACCTTATTCAGCTGCCCTTTTTGTTCAGATAAGTAGCAAAATTTTTCACAGTGTGGAAAGAGGGCAAGGCCACAGGACTGTGGTTTTTCAACTAATTCAGTTTCATCATTCACTTCAAAAAATCACACAAATGTTGGTTTACTCTTTAAGCTTCTAGCTAAAACTATATGAATTATACATTTTTTTTCCCTCAGTAGCAAGTGCTGTCAAAGAACAGCCATTCCTTGCTGGATTACTGACGACTTAATCTGCGTTTGAATTGGTGACTTGAATGTGAAGAGTTTCACACTGTGTCACTTGTCCTGCTGACCTAGTTCCTATTCTTCTAGCACATCAGTATAGCTGAGTTTTGTAAAGCTGTCATGAGTGCCAGACTGCAGAACAATGGTCAGCTGTGTATCTGAATGCCAAGTAATTTTATATACCAACGTAAATTGGGCTTTTACTCATACAAATAAGCACTAAGGCTAAAAAGGTATCTGGTATTAAACACTGACTAGTAGGTACATATGCAGAATATATGTACAAATGTGAACAGAATAAAGTACATGGACTTCTGCATATTCAAGCCATGATGCAAACTGTCAGGAGAACAGTAGCTCTTAGAAGGATGTCATAAATACTCCAACTTAGACCGAACAAATACAGCCACTCTCTTCCAGCTGCTCATCATCTTCCTCTCTCTCCAGGGCCAATTAACACAAAATTTCTCCAGCTTGGTCACTGTTTTTAAGGTTGTAATTGCAAAAAACTTAAGTTTTCAAGCTATGGAAACTAGAAAACATTCGTCACTTTAAGCAGCATTTAATAGCATACAGATTCCTTTACATTAATTTATTTTTTTACAGTTATGCATTATTAAAACTGAAGTATTTATATATTAGGTGACTTTATGTGAAAAACAATTCCCTACTAAGTCTTATTCTTAATGTCTAATTCTAATTAAAACATTTTTGTTTTATGATGAAAGCTGCATTGATAATGCAGGCAATTTCTAATCCCTCAGAACATATATTTTTTTTACTTGCATATCTCATGTTATATCTCCAAGTCCTCCTTCAAACAATAAACCAATCTTGTGTAATTTGGTCATTAAACTCCTATTGGGATTTTTATTTTCTTAATACCCATTACAGAATTAATGAAAGACAATCCCTATAAAAAGAAAAATCTTTGCAGACCACACGTGGCTACAGGAAAAGAGAAAAAAATAACATATTTCTCTATAGAACAACAAACATAATTCTAGAAGAAATACTGTGTGACTTCTGAGAAAATCTGCTTCTTAACCTTTTTCTTCTTTCTTTTCTTCAAGCTGTAATTGTATGGTCCTGAAACCTGACTTGGTTCTGTTATATGTTGATAAAAATGTTGACTAAAAATAGTGACGTTACAACAACATAATACAAACCAAATCACATTATACATTTCTTTTGTTTGTGGATACAAGCATTAAATCCTCAGTAACCATGGGAAACTAGAAAATGAACTCCAGCTAGATTTCCAGAAGCCTCTTACCCAGATATCACTATTTCATATCATGGTAGTTCCCATACAGCCAATAACTGTTAATGTACTTGGAAAGCGAACACCCCTAAGCTGTCCTGTACTCGTGTAGAATAGTGAGGTTCTACAGAAAATTTTCTATCAATGTTAATCAGCTTTTAATACTTGGGATATTATAGTAATTACTAGTTACATAATTAGCTAGACCTATCGCAAATACCAGACTGGAAGACCCCAGCTGACATGTTACTATAAGCCTCAGATTGCTTTAAATATCACAGAAATGAATCTCAATTAGATCTTCTTTTCAACAAACAAAAAGACTTCTATAAGCTGACAATTTACTAACTTTCAGAATCTTTTACTGGTGCCTCCAATCATTCAGAAACATGACAGATTTGCTTAAGAAACAAATATATCCACTAACAAGTGGATGTATTTCTATAATGCAGCTGTGCATCATGTGAATACTGCATCTGTAATTACTGCAGAACAGATGGTGAAGGTTTAGTTTAAAGTGTATACATTACAACAGCATATGCTGCCAAGTGAGTTCTCAGTCTAACAAGGGACTTTTCTCTCCAGCAGTCTGATCCAACAGTTCATACACAAAGCTCCCTGTGAGATTTTTGGTCCACAGGGAATGAAAGATTGGATTTATAGTTTCAGCAATTTTTTCTCCAAATGAAATACAGTAAAAGCTAATAGGCTAGACTTTCTTTCCTATATCAGGGAACTGACTGGGTTTAAGAGCAATAAAAGTCTAAGTTCTAAGTGGTTACACGATATGCTTATAATTTCAGTAGTTTTCAGATTCTTGGGTAAATCATAACCGAACTCGTTGGTAAGGTTACCGTAGACTTGGCCACTCTTTGCAGAACTTATTCCAAAGCTAAATCTCTATAAAAATAAATATATAGTCTAAAAGGCAGAAAGAAAATACAGCCAGATAGAAATAAGAATTACCAGTAGTTTGTTTTCTTTGATAACACACAGTAGTTTGGTCCATTGCCCAAATCGTTTCTTTCTAAGTAGGAAGGCACAAATTTTGGCATCCTTCACCAGATCCATAGAGGCCTCCTCAGAAGGCCACTGATGTCTCATTTTCTTCCCCTTTCCATCCTCTTCCTCTTCATCATAGGATTCGTAAGAGCTGCTCATAGCATCTGAGTCATAATCTTCAAGAAAAGTGTGAGAGTGTCAAGTTAAAACATTTAGCCATGGAGTGTAAAGAAATAACTGAAGAGCCCAACAGGGTGCCTTTTTAAGCTAAGGCTTTTGAATGTCAGCCATGAACAAACTACTGTTTCAGTGCTTAGTAATATCAGTACATTAAGTTAATTGAATAAAAGATGTGGTTTCATTATTTTATAGGAGACGGAAGGTGTTGAAGCCTTGTGAATTTTAATTGAAAAACAAGCTGAGAATAAATGGCTTTAATATCTTCAAAGTGTTACTTGGCAGATACTTTCATCTTTTGTAGTTCTTTTACAGAGAAAACATCTTAATCTCATTGATTGCATAATGCAGAATGTAGGCATAGAAATGTAAATATTAATACAGTGTATTAAGAAATAAACACTGCATATAACAAAGGTCACAAGAATAAATTTGGGGGTATTATCTACCTGTCGTAATATTTCTTGCAGTTCACAATTACAGCACCTGCAGAGATATGATTAATGTTGGATAGATGATGATGTTCCCTGAACTATGGATTCTGCTCAAGTTAAAACCATTCTGCAAAATAACTTCTTATTATGTGCTTAGTCGAAGTAGTTTAATCCTGCTCCAAGTTTCATGAAGCAGTGGCAAGATTCCTTTTCAATTACACAATCTCTGTTTAGTCCTTAAGCTTTCAAAAAAGGAGACAGCTCTCTAGCAGTCCACTCTACTACAAAACTAATTTTCTACTATTACAGAGCCCTCATTTCCACCATGCATATTTAGTTGATTATGTGGGTATATATGAACCCCCTCAGATAATAACTGAGCCATGAAGACACACTTGTTTTCCAGTGGCACATGGAGAAGTGAAGAAGCTTCCCATGGAGAAGAATTACTTGGAATATTTCCAGTAGATAAAATTTCACCCAAATACTTCAAGGAAGAAAATCTCTCATTTGCTTTGGCTAGGTACTTGGGACACAGCCTGGGACATAGGAAAGAGACCCATGGCACTCAGGAACAAGACAAGGGACTGAATTGCTGGTGAGATTATTGTGTGTCTGTCCCAACCTATGTGCGACTGACAACAGAATACATCCAGAGCTCTTCACCTCCAAATCAACCTCAGATATTCTGATCTCATTTGTGGTGGCACAAAAGTGTACACAATAGTTTGATCTTCATTTAAAAGAGAAGTTTAAAAAAATATAAATGAGGCTGCACTCAAAATTATAATTAAGATCTGAAAATGTATTGTGCACATGTACATGTCAAGAGACTCCTAAGGTTTTGGAGTGGTGGTGGTGGGGAGAAAGGAGAGAAATATAAAGACTTGGTAGGAAAAAAAAAAAGTGAAAAACATCTGTCCAAAATAAACTGTTTTTGGGTTTTGTCAAATCTAATGAAGTCTGAGTGACTTTAATTCTTTCTAGGTATAGTATATAGTATGAAAGTTTCCTTGTTACTAATGATATTACAAAAATACTCTGTCGGAATATTTGCTTAAGATAATTGCATCCATCCCAATAGTTATTTAACAGTTTATTCCTTCATTTCTCCAGAAACTTGCTGTTATGGCCTTCTTTATCTCAGCAGTCTGATTAGCTATTGGTTCCATCTTTGGTTAATACAGTGCTTTGGTGGCTTATTTTAATAGCCACATACACTAGGTTTTATGAAAATTTTGATTGAGTGTAGATAAATTACTAATGGTATATTAAATTTAAAAGCAACTTAATTATGGAAGAAGAGTGGATGATTTTTTATACAAATTAAAAGCTAAGGACATAAGAAAATTTAGCAAAATCACAGCAAGGCTGTGACACTTTTGCATTAATAAGTTAGTGTAAAAAAGCTTTAGATGTCTGGGTATATATACTAATGTTTATGGAAGTATTAATGAAATTTGAAGGCTGATATCCTAAATATTGTTATGGATTTGGATGGTTAAGTGCAAAAAGATATCAGTTTCATACTGTGCCGTTTTTTTTTCTAGGTGATCCTTTAGCCATGCTATTAATATCTGTGCTATTAATATTTTCCTGCCTGAGTATAACTTTTGTTTAATAACAAAACACACGTCAGCAGCTCACCAGATTGCAGGGTATAGCAGGACCACCCTGCAGCATTTCAAGCAAGGACCTAAGAAGAGGAGTGATCCTGCTGCCCTGCTAAGTTCCTTCATTTACTTTGCATTATATGAAATTCCTTCTTATCTTGAATTTCCCAGTTTGGTTTTTACGTTTAGAGCTAACACACAATGACAAACAAACTTCCCTGCCACACAGTGTACAAATGTATAATTAATGTTTTAAGTTGATGCCTATGGAAGTACTTTAAGGACAGAAATATTATTTTATGATTTTGCTTTGGTTCAAATAATAGAAACAGCTAAAAATGGAGGCAGATATCCCTTTAGTCTTTGGAACACACACACACACACACACACACACACACAAAAATGAATAGCCATACACAAGTATTAAATTACCTCACCCCAAAAAAAGAGTAGCAAAAGGGAAAATCTTTGCAACTTTTTATTATAAAACACCATGCATATATTCTCATTACTGTGCCCTCATCCTGTCTCCTCTTAAGTGCAGTGAGTCTTGCTAAGTACTGGAATTTGATAGAGAGTATTTGTGTGCTGCCAAATGAAGTTTTAATGGTGCCCTGGGGGACCACCCTATGCCTTTTGCACAAAACGAGTAGTTACTACAAAACTGACGTGCATTAAACATGGCTTATGGGAGCCAGTATAAATGATGTGTCTCTACAACACCAAATCAATAGAAATTCTGCATATTTTCAATAATCACTCACTTTAGAAAAGACAATTTTTTGCTTTTTACTTGTATACTTTAGCAAGTAAATCACTGCAATAAGGGATTAACAACAGATCTGCAGATCAAGACCAATTTCTGAGGCCTCTACATTTACACTATCAGTAGTTTAGAGGAGTAGACAATAGTTAACTCTGGACGCCTGGTTCAAATGTCCCCAGCACATTCATGCTTCATATATGCCCAGAGAACCAACTGGGACCTTCTGCCTTTAACAGCAGTTGAAACTTTAATGTGCACCTAACTTGGAGCTCCACATTTACTTTCTTCTAAAGGGAGCTGGGTTTGTGCAGATCAAAACATTTCTGCATACCAAAACAATGCATGGCTTGTGAGGACAATAAAACTACACTTATGACATAAGACGACAGCACTAATAGAGATATAACTGTTGAATTCTAAAAAAAGCTGAAAGACACTAGAATTAGCAATTGCTGTGAAACTAATCTGGATATATACTACTCACTGGAAGTGATATATTCAGGAGCCTTCCCAGGACTAAGTGGCACTGCCTCTTCATAATAGCCTTCGGGAAGGGAAGATGTTGGCAATGGCGGAGGCCCATTATCTGGTGGCTAAATGAAGGAAAAAAAAGAATAAATGGGAAAGTAATTAAATAATAACAAGCTGTTAAAATAAACATGATCAGAACATCTGCTCATGATCGGTTTATATATATATATATATATATATATATATATATATATATATATATATATACATACATAGAGTCACAAGGGTAGCCATTTGGTTTACATACGTAACTATGTAACTATTTCTTACCTTAACTATCTCTAAAGGCAAAGCTCTGGAGGAGTTAGATGTTGTCCTTTGAATAAGATGTATTCTGCAGAGTAGCAGGTTTTAGGAGAAAAACAAGTCTAACACAAGCTTAATTATATGATATTATAATTAAACAATAACAAGTAGAGGTTGAGATTCAAAGCAGGGAAATGACTTAATTATGCTTCAAACCTTTACCTCCGCTCATAATAAGGAAGCAGAACCTTCTCCCATATACTCAAACTTTGGGACACAATATGATCCAAAATGTTGAAAAGATACAGTTTGCTAAGAACTAGAAACTTAGAGGATCTATGTAGGAAAGACATTTATATTTATGTGCATAGGCCGTTTTACCCTGTTGAGGCTTATTTATTAGAAATCTTTATCTAAAATAATTCATATTACAGTAGCAAAAAAAAACCCTTTGGTTGTACAGTTTAGAAAAGTTGAATAGACTGAGCTAGTAGATATCAAGGTGTTAACTTAGATCATGTTTTAATGATGCACTGTGTTTTTCAATAGCAAATTAATTCTTAATATAGATATTAATTCTTTTCTTAGAGAACACTGAGCAACAAATAACGAATAGTTTGGAACATCGAGAAACTATTATATGATAAAAAAAATATTTCAAATACCAGGTCAAATTCTGAAATGCTTCTTTTCTAAATATAAACCTGTTTTAAATTTAAAGCTGACCAACTGCTGGTATGTTGATATAGTAGCGAAGTAAATTTAGTACTCTGTGACTTCTTCCATATGACTTTACTGTTCTTTTTTTTTTTTAGCAAAAAACAAAACTGTATTTTGAATAAATCACACAGATTTGCCATAAGTCTTCAGTTTTACATTTTCATATTGTAGGAAATCATATAACAGAATCATAGAATGGCTTGGGTTGAAAGGGACCTTACAGAACATCTCGTTCCATCCCCCTGCCATAGGCAGGATTGCCAACCAATAAATTAGTTACCGGATCAGGTTGTTCAGGGCTCCACCCAACCTGGCCTTGAACGCCTACAGGGACAGAACACCCACAGCTTAAGTCTTTTTCCAAAGCCAGTGGTTTATTGCATTATTACAAAAACGTAACTTGTAAGCAGTCTTATTTCTGCAGTAACAGTTTTTCAGTAAGTTGTCATGTAATGAAATAAATGCATTTGTCTTTATTAGGCTCAAAACTCAGGGAACAGAGATATCAAAGTAAGGAACTTAATCAGGTGGGCTTTGATCATGACCAGATACAGACACTTCTGGAACACCATTCAAATCTTAGGTGGGCAGAACAGTCAAGGAAAGGCATAAAGCCTTTTTGCGCGTAAGTGTGTGAAGTCACAGTGACTAGATTCCTCTTTTGCTATAGGCCTGAAGTCATCTGGAAAGGACTTGAGCATCAATAACATGACATTGTCTGCCTTTAAATTATTTCTTTGTCACTTTCATCTCTCCGCATTTCAGGGCCAGACATGACACTGACTACATGCCCATGCCAGACACCTAATTCTCAACTAGAAGATGATGATTACCAGCCTAAGAATGCTCTGTAGTTAAATTTATATACAGTAGGTTATTTCATCTCACAGATAAATGCTTATGAATTCCCAATGGCGCAGAAAGAAAAGGAAAAAATCTACACTTCAGTTCATTGAGCGCTAACTTGCCATCACGCAGCAGAAACTTCCTTATGACCAATGAAATGATTTGTGACTGACACAAAAATTCTTGGTCAGACTGACTTTCACACTAATATTATTTGTAT
The DNA here is from genome assembly GCA_016647715.1 of Pavo muticus. Taxonomy (NCBI): domain Eukaryota; kingdom Metazoa; phylum Chordata; class Aves; order Galliformes; family Phasianidae; genus Pavo; species Pavo muticus. The sequence goes on along the minus strand of JACDJE010000207.1, from coordinate 1,312,301 downwards.
ATCAAATGATATAGCCAACTTGGTATGTCACACTCAATTACAGATAAGACAAGGAAATTGCTGTTATCTACAGTGTGAGTCAAATGAATTTTCATCAGAGACCAGTTTTGCTAGAGGAATTATCTGTCAAAGAAACAAAATAATGAAAAAATACGACTTTTGGACAATTTCCTTGTGATTCTGTTGAAAAACACAAACTGCAAATCTGCATATCATAATTAAACGAGTCTTACAAGATTATCTGCTGCTGTGCAACAGGCATAAGAGACATTAAAACATGCTTTGCATTAGTTAATATTGAAATATTGACAGTGCGTCATGAATTTTGCACAATACACCAGCACAAATCAGCTCTGTGTGGCCTGAATTGTTAGACACAATGGAGCGAACTGTCTCAAGAAGAATTTTCATTTTTATTTTATTTTTTATTTTCTCTTTACAGAGCCTTGCTCAAGTGAGTCATGGTCAAGGTTCCTGGGGCAGTGCAGATTCATATCACCTCACTCATCAGACAGATATATTAATATCTTGGTCTAGCCTCAAACTATTTTCCTTGTCAGGTGTATAGATGTTATATGAAATTCCTATTATTATTAAGCCTACTTCACCCAGGAAATAGCCATTCTGAGTATCATCCCAATTTTAACTTGACATCACAATGAAGTCTCAAAGCTATCCAGAAACGAAGAAGAGGTTCCAATAAAGATCAGGGAGAAAAAAAAAAAAAGGGCTTGTTTTTAGACAAAATGTTATTCAGAAAGAAAGAAAAAAGGAAATGAAACACAAATGGTGCTTGTCTGAATTCGACCCTGCTGGAGCACCGTTACTTCATGCAGCTGGGGCGGGCTGTGCTGTGCAGCCAATGTCAACACAGATGGAATCTATTGGTGAATTACCCAGCCCTTGGTTCTGAAATGCATTTTGCAGTGCCTGCCATAACAAAGTTGAAAATAATTATAAAAAATATTGTATTTTTAAAAAAAAAAAAAAAAAGATTATTAGGAGAAACAGAAACATCCAACATTAAATACTTCTGATTAAAGCAAGGCTGCTTTATTATTGAAAGAAAATCTGACTGATTAAATACAAAACGAAACTGTCTTATTCAAAATTGTATCATGAACAGCTACATCTTTTTGGGTGCTATGGGATTCGTACATCTTGAGCATCAAGAAAAGTAAAACATGAGCTTTCTGATATTACTTAATAATATTTATATTTGTTTTACTATTGCTAGGTGCAATGCTTAATTTTTTCACCTTGGCAATTTTTCAGTGAAAGAACTATGGTGAAGTTATGAGTTAGGAACTGGAATAACTCTTGATTAAATAACTTTTCATTAGCTTAATGAAAAATAAAAAGTCCATAAGAACACTAAACTATTTACGTATTATATAAAAGGATTGAGTCTCAAAAAAACACACAGAACATGTAGTTTGAGTGGTATCAGGAGGAAAGACCTGGCAACCTGCACAAAAGGCATTAGTACACATTTTTACTTATATTTTTTACAACGGTCACAGGGAAGAAAGAGAATGCTGCCTTTCAGGGCAGATAACTTTGCTCAATCACAGGAATAAGAACTGAATTAGAAAAGCATTACCATTATTTTTATGTCTGTGGAGGAAAAGGGACAAAGATGAGTGAGATATTGTTGCCCAGAATAACACTGGTGATGTTGAAACAACTGGTAAAGGTGTCTGACAGGTGCTGGGTCTGAGAAAAAAAAAGAGCAATGCTTTTCCTGAAACCAAGAAGTGGGAGGGGTGATGATTACACTACAGAACTGAGATCTCTGAAGACGCTAAAAACTGGGTTGTTTGTGGGATGCCCAGCAACAATTTACAGGAGGCACTGCCAAGAGAAATAAACAGGTATCTCCAAATAAGCAATATTTATCTGCATATAAAAGCTCATTTTACCACTCACTATGAAGCAGACTTAGTGTAGATATTACTTAGCTTACTATGGTTTACCTCTCCGCCTACCGCTCTGTGTTAAACAGATCACAAATAAACTCTTTCTTATCTTTATCCCAGGAGACCAAATTCTTCATTTCCCCCTTCTGTCCAGGGATTACCAAGACAGGCAGTGATTTTTTTTAGGGATAGTCTATCTGATGCCTGCTGAGGATACAATGGTATATAGCATGCAAAGTGGTATGAAAGGCAGAGGAAAAGAAATGTCATCCTCCAGAGCCTGAGGTTATAAAATTGCTTTACACCCCAATGAAGACATACACTACTCAGGAAATAGAAAGAAACACTGCAATTTACGCAATGATTTAGGACGTGGAGGTTTCCTGTGAAAAGCAGCAACTTTAACAGAAGCAAACACTGTTGATACACAGTTCCACAGCTGTGCTCATACATAACATTAGATTAGCCACCAGCTCAAGCCCAGCTGGGCAGTGGGGCAGCTGCTGTGTTACCCGTCAGTGCTGCAGAACAGCAGTGTGAGACTGGAGGAGTGCATAATAAAGCTATTCAGAAGCCAGCAGGCAAATGTGGGATGTGAAGAAGAGATGCTGACACATGCACGTGCCTTTTGAGTCAGGGCAAGCTTCTAAGTGAACCCCCATACAACCCCATTCCCAGCCTGGGAGGGGGAAGAGTAATCCCACTATCCAGATGTAAAAAAAAAATGGATGTCCAGAAGGCAAGGTGAACTGAGAAATTGAGTGCCAATACAATTGGAAAATTGACTGTACATTTCAACAAGGCTTCATCACACTGCAGTAATGGCTGGAAATTGGGCATCATTATCCATCAGGCACTTGGAGTTGGTGTGAAAGCCGTTACATAAAGTCAAACTCACTAAGGCACTAAAAAGAAATTGCTGTTTATTGCCAGCAAATGAGGACATGGATGGCCCAGGATTTATTCAGGACAAAAGTGCTGACTATAAGGGACATTAAGAGCATATTGAGCTATGCAGGAGTATAATATTAACCTGAGCATAGACAAGCAAAAGCCAAGAAGAATTCTTCATTTGACCTCAGCTCTGTATTCCAAGGTTATTAATTTCTTGAGTTGTTGGCTGGACCCTAAGAAACCAGGAGCCAAATCACGTGATAAAAAAGTCTGACAATTCCTCTTTTCAGTCTCTGAGCGCATTTGACAAAGGACAGTAACCAGCCAGACAGATAACAAACAAATGTGCCTCACAGGAGTGCTAAGAGGCTCTTATAATTATTTCCAAGACTAAATAAGGCTGAATTACTACTGCAAAACTGTCAGCCAGTGGCATTTGGTAGTCTGGAGTTCGCAGATTCAGAAAAGACATGAATGTGCTCAGAAGAGCAGACAGGAGCAGAATTGCCTGCTAGAAGAAGTGGCTTATAGTCAGGGGATGGATATAAGCATAAGCTTATGTGTTTAGGGTCATCCTGAAAAGATTTAAGAAAGACAAACAAGTAAGGGAAGGTACACACTTGGCACAGTGTTCCAAGCAGTGTAGGTGAATCTGAAACTGCCCAGGAACATGACTGCTGATGCAGGAGTGAGTGTCTAATAAAATCTACAAAAAAAAAAAAAAAAACAACATGATGATAAAGGATCTAAACAGACTTGCTCACATTTAAAGAATAAATCAGGGTGTAGTATGGCTCCACAGTTTGATCTGAAGACTGTCTGGAGAGCACTTATACAGGAATCCCACCAGGAGCAGAGACACTTAATTAATTTGCATGTGATTAATTTGCATTTAATTAGTATTTAAGATATTAAATAAAACTGAGAGGACTGGAGCACATAATGCGCCACAGAAGGAGTTACACTCAAACTCTATGAAAGACAGAAGTGAAAATAAACTGCAGACTCCATGGAAGTAAAAGAAGATCTAAGGAATAAATTCAAAAGCAAAAAAAAAAGAATGAGCCAGAAACACAAACACAGTATTCCTGTTCCATTCAGATTTTATAATAAAAGATTATTACACAGCCAGTTGGAAGCGTCACTTAGACAAAACAATTGGGCTGACTCATATCAGGCAAGGGTCTGGGTGTATCAACAAACGGCCTTTAATTTATGGTAGGAAACACTGCCATGCATATTACATGAGAAACTGAATTTAAGTAGCATGGGGCCCTCAGTCAGAGGTGGTTATTCTGGCTCAAAGGGCCTGTATTCCAGGAGTTTATAAGCTCATCCAGGTACCTGGCATGGCTGTGCAGACAAGACAAGGCAGCAGGGTGAGAAAAGCAACACCATGTCCACTGGAATGATATTCTCTAAGGGCATCAAACAAAAGCAAGAGAAGACTTATTGGCCTAATTCCTTTGCCATGTATTTATGTACAGCACATTAATAAGCATGTTTAGGAAAGCAAATAGGCTTAAGCTGCACCAGAAGAGGTTCAGGCTGGATATTAGGAAAAATGTCTTCTCTGAAAGAGTGGTGAAGCATTGGAACAGGCTGCCTAGGGAAGAAATGTGTAGATTTGGCACTGAGAAACATGATTTAGTGGGCATTGGGTGATGGGCTGATGGTTGGACTAGATGATCTTACTGATCTTTTCTAACTTTAATGATTCTATGATTCTGTCAGCATAGACAGGGTGTTTTTATGGACAAGTACAGCATAGAAAGAAGAAATTAAAAACCTGAGAACACAGATGTGAGTATGCTAGAAAAAAGAAGTGGGACAATACCCTATCAAATCTGTGCATTAGTAATTTAATAGCTTTCCTTGACAGAGGTCAAAGACCACCAGCAACTAGTAAAGAGAGAAAAGAGGGCATATAGCTTCACAGTGATCACAGGAGGAACCTGGTAAAGCAGTTCAATCCTACTTTAAGCCAAAACTGACCTCATCCAGCTTAAATGCGAGTTCCAGGTAAAAGTAGTTGGGAACAGTCATTCTGTCAGCTTGGATATCAAGAAAACTTTGAAATACTGTGACGGTCATTGTTATAAAGGTGTATTATAAATGAAATGAGAAGGAAATTTCTGTAAATAAAACTTCTCTCTGATACCATTTGCAAATGTGAAATAAATAATCAACAATAATGCACCAACCTCACCCAAGGAAAACGGGAATTACAGCTGTGGCATCCCTGAAGACATGATCAATACAAAAAAAAAGAGGGTACAAACATTTGTCTTTCCTTGTTCCTTATGCAGTCACATACACAAACATGGAAACTATTCTACATACAAACCATGCCCAGAGGACTGCTCTTCTGGTCAAACAAGATCATGAAACTAGAGCAAATGAGAGACACTGATATGGGAACTAGTTCAAGAGGATGAATTTATACTTCATAAATGAAACTAATAGAGCCTTTATTACATGCAATGTAGAGAAAGGGAATCTGGGAAGAGTATGACTGTGATTTAAGATAAATTTACCAAAGTACCCCTTGCCTTTGTTTGCCACAAACCTAAAAGCACATTTGAAAAGATCTTTAAAACTAGCACTTTTTCTGTTTGTTTGTTTGTTCAAACAACCAATAATGTGATTGATGATGCATCACCTTAAAAATTCTTTTGATTTCAGATGATTTTTTTCTGCTTCAAGGACACTATCTCCTTTCAGCATTTTTTAATAAATATCTGAGAGTAATATCGGACAGGCAGCCAGATAAAGGGAGCTTGTCAAGTCACATCTCCACATAGGAAACTCATTTATATGAAACACTCCTACAGTGTGACCGTGTATGTTGCAAGAAAGGGTTGGAGGAGGATGAACTATCCTTTTGATTTATATCTACAGGGGTTCTGGCATCTTGCTGGACACTTGTTGCGGTTAAGTAATTATTAAATTGTCAATATTCCAAGAAAAACAAAACATATATCCAATTTTACTGTGAAAATCATGCAAAAGAGCTAAGCGTGCTGTTCATATTTGATTTTCTTGGATGGCACAGTGTGCTGAAATCACTGATTGTCAGATGTAATATGGCAACCAAATGCTTGGAGGCTAGGAGTGCTCTGTCACTGTCATGCTGTGGATAATTTATGCCAGTATTCCTCTGATGCATCAGAGCAGCAGGACATACTGGATATCATTCCATTGCCTCAGTACTTCAAGGTAACTTAGCGGTAGTGCAGTGATGGGATCCCAGGTATTAAACCCCCAGCAGCACTGTGAGGGGTATCAAAGAGCTCTGCTATTTCTCTCAACCTCTCATCTAGTGCTGCCTCTTGCCTGTGCTTTCAGTGCAGAGATGCATCATAAAACTAGGTGCTGATTTGGAGAGTGAGAAAACAGGTGAAAATACACAAGTAAGAAGACTCAAGAATGGAGAACCAACTGAACTCTGTTTCACACAATGATCTCCTTCTCTGCTGCTGTCTCAGGCAAAGCTTCATTAGCTGCTAGCCCTGTATTCGTGCTAGCAAGCACATATTTTCATTTCTAAGTGAGTGGAGCTGACTTCTGAGATCCCCCTCATGCTCACATCCTTTACCTGCAGCTTCTACTTTGCTGGCTGTCTGAAGTAGCTGTCTGCAAGGGCTAAAGCAAGGGAGGACTGGTGCCACCTAAGCCTAACAGAAACTCTGCTAGACCAGATACAGGCAAGGGAGTGTATACAGAAAAAAAGAATTTCTACGAGATCATGTGATTTGTGCTTTATTCCAGTATTTGTAAAGTCCAACTTTGTCCCTGGATTTAAAGACCTGGTCCAAAGCCCACTGAGTCCAGGAATACACTCTGAGTTTCAATGCATTTTAATAACTGGAGACTTCATTTTAAATAGTAACAGCATGTCTCTAAATAAAATGAATTTTATGATCTTTGTTCACAGACTGATGAATGATAAAAATGATATAAAATTCAGCCTGAGCAAATATGCAAGTCTATTTACAGATCTGCAGAGGAAACCTTGCACAGCACCTGCCCACACATAATTCTGGCTCCTGGCACTACTTTAAGGAGGATTGAATTCCTTCCCACCCACACATCTTTACATAAGTAAAAGCTTAAACATCAATTCAGACTAAACATTTTTCAATGCACTCCCCTGGGTGCCATAAAAATGAACAGTGGTGTAAATGAAACTTTAATTTCCATCATGTTCAGTAACTGTTGTGCTAAAAACTTAGAGTTTAAAACTGTACATAGTTCATTTAAACTTACTGATTCCCACTTCCAGTAAATTCCTGTTTTCCAGCAGCACATTGTGTTTCTATTGGAGACTGAGAGCACCACTAGATATTATTCAGCAAATGGAAAAGTTGTGCTGAATGTGCTGAATGGCTGATTAAACAAAGTACCATACAACACGATTTCCAACTTGTAATGTGAAGAAGGGCATCTTGGAGAAGAATTTCCTATCCTCTGGAGGGCCCAATGGATTTCTTTCTCTGGACTGCGAAAGTCTGGTCTATAAAAAGTCACTATGAATGGTAGCACATCATTATCACTGAATCGTGTAATTATGTACAGTTTCTATAGAGACTGGCAAGATACACATTATTAGGAGCCCATTGATTAAGAGTGGATTGAAAATCACCATGCGGGAGCATTAATGAAAGGGAAAATCAGATCTCAGACACTATCAGTGATATCAAGTCTAGTGTTAGAAGAAAGATGATGCAAAATTATCTGGTCATATCTAATAATACTGAGCATCTAACAAAGAAGCATCTAGCAGGGAATGGTTTCCAAGAAACAGCTAATGATCAATTCCATTGGCTCAACATGACTTCAGGATAAATTTTTAAACACTCAGATTGGGGTCTGAGCTTGCACCACTGTCCAAAGGTCAAAAACTAGAAGGTTTGGCCTTCCGCTCCGGCTCCACCTGGTCTTTTTCAGGACAAAATAGTCTGTCATTTTTTTCACAAATTACAACGTGTTAGCGTCTTAAAATAAAGCCACTCATAACCTGTATTTGGATAAGAAAAGACAATGAGAAGCCTGGAACATTTTCCTGCTGATCTCAAAGTGGCACTAACAACTGAGGTAGAGGCACGAACCACGACAGACTGACAGCAACACTGGAACTGCAGGAATAAAAATCAGCTTCCACTACTATGGAAAAAACAGCTCAGCTTTGTGACTTCACTGAGATGAAAGTGCCCGCATTGTTACTGGCAGGTCAAGGAGGGGAGTCATATCCAAACACCACTTTGCCAGACTCAACAGAATAAGAACATGCTCCAGAGCAGGCAGCTTTAACTGTGCCAGCTTCCACATTAATCCTCACTGTATATCAGAACACTATTTCCGTTTCTCTGAAACCTGAACTGAATATAACTCCTGCAAAAAAGTGCTGATCTACTGGACCTAATTCATGCTTCACACCATTTCACCCAGTGCAGCTGTACTAACTTTAAGGGAATTTACGCATTAATATGAGAAAGCAAAAGTAGGTTTATTGTCTTTAAAAAAACAACTTGAATCTTCAGAACCAATTTATTAAACTGAACCTATATAAATACAAAAGAACAAGGAACTGAATTGGCTTGAGCTTATTAAGTCTACATGTCAAGGTCGTGTGCATTTTGCATAATTTTTCTCCCTCTCATCAACCATTTCCCTTGTAATTTATGCTATATGCATCTTGAATTAAAGAAAAAAATAATCATTTTCAGGCACTGTTAGCCATGAAATGGATTCCCTGGGTTTCACTGCATATTAATAAGATCACTTTTGCATCCACTCAAATTCATGCATAATTATTTTTTAGCATCCACTTTAAGTGACTTTTGTGACCGTATGTATACCAAGCTCTCAATTCAGATGTTTCTAGCATAAATATTCCCTTTCTATACTATTTTCTTGTATTAGATGGAATTAAAAAAAAAAAACAACAAAAATCTTGCTCCAGGTCACAAACCAGGCGCTGACAGCACTTAGGGAGAAACTATGATAAAGACATTTCACATAAAATCCCTCTTTTTTTTAATTTGTTCTGCAGTGTGTGTGTAGCTATCAAAAAAGTTTATTAAGAAGAGCTGACCAAGAGTTTGATCTGATAAGCTAGTTCTTATGTTCATAAGATGCTATTGGCTTGTAAACTACGTAAGCTGCTTTTTTGTACTGGGCAGAGATGTAATGACACAGTAACATATTAAAGTTTTGGTGGGTTTTGCCCTCACCATGCACTTCACATCAATGAATGAAGGTCTACTGCTAAGTAGAGCCTTTGATTATCCTTACCAATGCACAGTATTTTCCACAAACTAATAAAAAGATGAATAATTTATCAATATTAGGGCTAAGACTCCATTCCCCTTTCAATAGGGTAGACCATTATTTGCTTATGCCTCTCTAAAAAAAAGTTGCAAATGTTTCTTCAAATCTACTCTAAAGTAGCAACTGAGCAGTCACAGAAGAGAATGAAAACTTGTTGATAGTTCATTTCTTCACAAGACAGCTGCTCCCAACTGCAGGAACTGGATCTGCAGACAGCATCTTTGCTACAAACATCACCAAGAACTTACACTACTGCTTATTCTGCCAGGAATTTCCTGCCCGAAGACTGAGCACAGAAAGGCACTAAGGATTTTATGAAAAAAATGAAGCATTCTTCCTGTACTTTAACACTTTACACTTTCATTTTTCAAGAACCAAGAGGGAATCTTCTCATAAGACTTGCTACAGGGAAAACAGGTCCTTAAATCCTAAAAAACTGGCTGTGACCCATGGGCTCAGCTAGGGCAACAATCTCCGCAAGACAGGGTGGTCTCTGAAGTTAAGATTAAGTTGCTCAGGCTTTTGCCACTCTAATCTTGAAAATGGACAAAGACTGGGACTCCACACTTAATTCACCCCAAGGGATTTTTTTGTCTTCTCTTCTGCAAGTTGAACACAATTCCCTTAACCAGAGTGGTGCTGTGAGGAATAACCATTTCCCTGGACCTGCAGGCTCCTTCCCCTTGTAACCATTTCTGCTAGTGCTTATCACAAAAACATTCTCTCATATATATATTGATATACCTAAATTAACACTCACCAGCCACTGCTGAGGTATTTCTGGCAGAGGCATTTGAGGAGGTGCTGGCAGGCTATTGGCAACTTCTGGTTTCTGCACATGTTCTTTTATTTCAAAACCTGTGGAAAAGAAACACACATTGCTTAACATTTTGGTGGATGCAAATGGGACATTTTTCTATATGTAGATCATCATCCACTGGAATCTGGCATGCAGTCCTGCTCACAACCTGCCTCCCAAGCTTGGTTAGTAAGGAAAAACTTGAAGAATGCTGGGAATTCAGGAATTTAATCAAGCACAGCAAACACATACTTACTATATATGATAATAACATATATGATATTTGGATCAACAAATACCAGACAGAGAAAAAATGTACTGGAAATCATGCTGTACTGCCTACCCATCTGGAACTGAAAGACCTAAAATTCAGACATTGTCAGGCATGTATCACAGATAAAACCAATGATATGAAGAAGATACCACGCTTAACACTCTGAAGAGTCTCAGCAGCAGCATATAGCAGATAAAACAGAGTCTACTTCCTCCCTCGGGAAAGCCACTAGTTCTGCTGTTTCTGGCACAATGATTTAAATTCCATTCAAACTCACTTCACAGGAACATGATATCAAGCAGAGGGTGCATCTCAATGCTTTGGCAAAAAAATAAGCCAATGGGACATACCCTACTTACTCCTAGACTGAATTTAGTTCCTAGTGTTTAGTTAAGTTTTTAAAATGTATATTTACGTAGTCAAATGGATGTCTTTTGGTCAAGATCATGTAATTCTCAAAAATGTAATCAGTGATGAAACGTTTCTTGTCATAATAACCCAGACCCACTGGCTGCGAAGTCATAGATCAAAAAATAACACTGATAAAATAAACTGTCTTTAAGGGCCACAGATTCTTCTTTCTTCCTACAAATCAAGATGCGGATTAGTCTTGGGAAACATTCCAATTTTTTTTTTCCACTTGTTTTATGTTTTATTTTTTCATTTTTACTTGTTCCTCCTTATGTAGGATGAATTCATGTTCCCATGCTTTCCATAACAACCAAAACTCAAATATGAAGGACATTTTACTGAAGAAAAAAAAATATATATTCCAAGTGGATTTTACTCACTCTGTAAACCTAGTTTTCACCCAAAAGTATGTGTGTTTTAGCAAGAACCTGCTATAATATTTGCATTCTTTTAACAAACTGCATCAAAGTCAGTATAATAAATTTCTGACATCAAGTCCCTTTAAGGGAAACCAGCAACAATGATGGTCATATTAAATGACTGAATCCACTAATAGCTCTTACTCCAAAATCAACTGTTTGTGCCTTTGTTTTTTAGAAGAAAGTCTGAGTTTCACAAGGAAATGCCAAGTGTTTTGTTCGGACCTACAGTACTTTGGGCATGCCAAGATTCAGAAGAAAAACAAAGTTTATAGTTTTGCTGACTGCTGAAGGTGACCACTGGTTTGGACGTGCATAAGGTTGAGGCCTGGCAGCCACGACTTGAAGAGTACATCTGACTGGCCCAGCTCCCTCTGTTTTACGGCTATTAAGTGAAGGGAGTGGTGTGCATTTAGGAGATGTAAGAACACAATGTAAAAGATTTTTGAAGATTTCTCTAAGAACTTACTGAAACAAAAGCAACAGTTTAAAGTGTTTTACTAAAACACAATCATTGTAAGTCCCACACCTTTATGAAGAAAAGCATAATTGTTGACTTCCAGATGTTAGAATGAATCCATTCAGTTCCCAGCTGCACTGACCCTTCATTACCATTCCCTGTTGTTCTTAAATGGCTTACTTCAGCAATCGAAATACACTGTTGGATTCACACAGTTGATTTTTTCAAATGCCTATAACAAGCCTGAACTCAGCACCGACCTCGGGCCTGTGAAACCGTGCCAGCGATCCGCAAGCTCTCATGGAGCTGTGTGGGTGGAGTAAAGCAACGTTTTGAAAAACAGACTCGGAATGACAACTCAGCTTAGTTACAGAGTTCTGTGGGCTTAAGAGTCTTTTATTGCTTTTAATTTTAATGAAGAGACGAATAGTTTCAAAGGGATGGGAGTACTGAATGTTACAGCTGATAAAAAAAAGCAGCAGGGTCATCTCTGTCCATCTGCATGACTCTTTCTACAGTCTCACAGCCAATTTAAGCCAGAACAAGATGGCTTTCAAGGAGGCAGCTTGCTCCTTCCCTGCCTGGATTGTGTCCTGCACCAGCCTCTCCTCTGTGCTGGTATAGGCATGTGTGTGGCCTCAGGTTGAACCAGAGCTGGTCAGAAACAAACCAGTAAAAAAAGAAAACAAAGCCTGTGCTAGCAGAAAGGAAGCAGCAACACATGATGAGCAAGAATAAGTAGCCTGGGGAGACTAATAGGATGCTTTTTTTAGAGGCTGTGCTGGCTTAAACTCTATTTAAACTACAACTCCTTAAACTAGAGTTTATAGACATATAAAGTAAAATCCTATGACTTCTTGCTTAACTGAGCTATAGGAGTTCCACAAATTAATTCCTGCTTGAACTACAGCATACCTTTTAGCAAAATATTACATCTTGAAAAAATGCCAGCAACAGCATGCAGACCTTACTAAGTTCTCCCATTAATTCATATCTTCAGTGATCCAAAAATGTGCTTTATTTCCACTTCGAAACAAACATCCAGCCATTGCACACTGCTTTTTTGTTGTGTCTAAGAGCTCATTCTCACTCATCTCGTTTCTACATCAAGATTAATTATGATTCATCATTTAGGATAATTTGAAGGCAGATTTCTGGATCCTTTAATCACTTTATGTCTTTCCTCTGAAATGCCTGAACTGTATTTCCTTGAATGCAATTGCTAGAAGTGGGTATAATGTTCCACTAACAACTGCACTGAACCAAGCCCCACCACTAAGTATATGGCTCTTGTATGGATCTTATTAATGGATGAATCCTGTAGTAGGATGTAATGTATCTTGTTATAGATCCTGAAATAGGCTCTGAACCCTGAGAGGTAGGTGCTGAAAAGTAAAAAGCTATGGCCCTTGAGTATTTTTATCCTCTCCCACATCTATAATCTTAAATATGCCTGGTAAGGTGCTCTGATGCAAAAATCCATCCAACTTTATTGAGAAAGTCAAGTATTTTAAATAAATTGTGTTGAAAATATTAAAAGAAAAAACTGTCAGGTCAGCATTGTTGTTTGGACTCCCATGAAACATGACAAACTGCAAGTTCTTACCTGCAGACATTTGTTTTGGGGACTGCAGGGTTTTTTGATCAGCCTGTGGAGCATGAAGCTCCCTTCCACACCATCTGATCCTGATGCCTGCCTCCTTCACTCATCAGTAAAGTAAAAGCAATGACAGGTCTTTAAGAATGTAAAAACTGAAAGAAGGACAATCACCATTTCACAGCTGATCTCCTTGGACTTGAATCCTGTGGCAAATACGATTTCTTTACTGAAGAGGGGAAGACTGCATCGAACACCATAAGGTATTTTTTAGCACTGAAGAAGAAACATGAGAAATGCAGCTGCTCACAGCATGGCATTTTTCCTCAAAACACTCAATTGTTTTTCAAAAGCCTAAACGTTGGGTGTTTACAGTGACAGAACTGCTGTCAAATGTTGGAGAGACAGAAGTCATACAGCCCTGATGCCTCTTTGTACAGAAAGGTGTTGTAAGAACATATAAGAGTAATATTAGGAAAGATAGTGAGGAGCATTCTTTGTAAAAGCCCCGTGGAAAGGTTGATTTATGCAGTCGATCCACAATCTTGATGGAGACCAAAGTGGCTGTGCAATCAAAATGGTTTTAGATAGGATGAGAAGGGGAAGGTGAATACTAATCTACTTGCAAAGTGCAAACCAAACATGCTGCCAGTCATTTCCTAGCTCTTGCTTGGTACTCCTGTGTCAGCCATGCACCAGAGTACACAGCAAAATCAAGCCCTGGTTTGATTTGGGTCTTACAAGAGAGATGTAGCACATCACGCAAGACTTTTATAACACAGTGCATAAAAATGGACAGAATTTTTGCCTCAAATAAAATGAAGTAACCACTATACCAACAGAGGTGAAAGCATTCTGTCTAGCACAGTTTTGTGGCTGGATTCACCCATGTGCAATCAAGTTACTTCCAGTATAGCTTTTGCTATATTTTACTGTTGACTGAGGAGAAAAGCATTCAGGAAAGCTGCATTTTGGCTTTACCCTGTCTGCCTCTGTGTCTTTCTTCAATTTAGAGCTTGTCTTCAGCTCTTAAAGCTATTTCACTGAACTCAGACTTATTCCATGCACTCTGCAAGCGAGAAAACACACCCCTGACACTGACCTTTTGATGACTGTATCCTCAGGAGAATGTTAGTTATTACTGCCTTCTTCTCCCTGACAGTGGAAGTCAGATATTCATGGTCCAGAAGTTCAAGAAACAGTCTCAGCTCAACTATTAACTCTTCCATGGCTGAAAGACAATAAGAAAATTACTTTTTCTAAAATGTCCCATTGGAAAAAAAAGACAGAGTTAATACTTATTTTTTATATTCTATTATTCTTAAAAATGTACAGTCTTCCCTGCTGGCAACAGACTGAGCACTACTGGCACGTGTAGCAGTTACCTCAAAATAGATGCAGAAAAGACACAGTTCTTCCACATAGCACATCATCAAGCCAGTCCTGGACAACAGTGCAGGAGTGGCATCCATCTGCTCTTCAAGCACTGTCACTCTGGTTTCTCTCCTTTAAAAAGCAATTTCTAACTCCACAACAAAATTATAGCTTGATAAAACTCCCAGGCAAATTCATATTCTCCAAAATCTTTAGGGAAAACCTCTACTACCTTCACCATATTTCTTTTGTTTGCAGTGGAAAAAAAGTTTCTTTTTACATTTGTTACACCCTAATCATGATTGCTATTCAGCAGATTTATGAGAAGTCTACGCTTCTGTGCTTCAATTCACTCATAACTCTGAAAGTCTCTGGTCCCTTCACTTAAGTGGATTGTCTATGTTTAGTTCTGGTTTTGTCTTGGATGGAATAGCTCACATATCCATACTTTTTTCTGATGACCCTCATTAAAAGATGAGGGGAAATATTAATTTCATTTCAGGGCCATACCTCGGATTAACCTCAGCTGTTGCCTCATTCTAAAGTGCCTCTACTTCAGTTCTTCTCTACTTACATATGTTTTAAGGTATTTTCAAGATCTAACCAGGTGACTGCTGGTAAGTCTCTCCAGACTTCTAAAAAATCCATTATTTGCTGCTTACTCTCTTTCCTACTCTCTTTCCTACTCTTAAAACCTTCTCTAATATGTTTGTTTACCCAAGCAAACCTGGAACTTGTTTCTTCCACTTGTGATGTACAACTGGATGTTTAAACTGTCCTTGGTCCAGTTGCATTTGTTTCATCTGATGCTTTAAAAATGGGACTGTGCAGGGAAGCCTGAAGGTGTCAGCTACACCTCTGTGAGGGGCTGCTGCCCCTTCTTGTCACCCCATGAATGCAGATGGCACTTTTTATTTGTAAATGGTTGTACCTGCAAATGTGCTCAGGCCAGGCTGGCAAAACCAACACACTCAAAGCAAACACCATAAGATAAGGCAAGATCCTTGTGCTCTGGAGCTTATCACATAATATAAGCAGACAGATGGCAAAATGAGAAATGAAATCGGACCAAGATGGAGTTTTGAGGCAAAGACACAAGGAAGCAACAGTAGAGGAAACAGGAAACCACCACTGGAGAGACAGCTGGGAGATGGCATTGGCCCATGTTTCTCCTGAACCCTCAGCTGTTTACGAGGGTGGATAGTGACAGGATAAGGGAGAATGGTTTTTAAACTGAGACAGGAGAGATTTAGGTTAGATATTAGGAGGAAGTTTCTCACTCAGTGGTGGTGGTGCACTGGAAGAGGTTGCCCAAGGAGTATGTGGATGCCCCTTTCCTGGAGGCATTCAAGGCCAGGCTGGATGTGGCTCTGGGCAGTCTGTTCTAGTGGATGGCAACCCTACACATAGCAGAGGGTTGAAATTAGATGATCATTGTGGTCCTTTTCAATCCAGGCCATTCTGTGACTCTATAATTCTATGGTGATTATGTGAACATGAGGCCCTCTCTTTCACATCCACCTTTTCTTCCTCCATGCCTTCAGAGGACATCTGCATTACACGCTAGTGACCACAGCTCACTCACCTATCATGACCAAGCTAAGTTACTCAAAGCATTATAACTGAACCCAGCAGCAGTTAATAGCATCACAAACTTCAAAGTGTTAAGGAAGGAAGTTTTTAATTTCATTTTCTATATATGCAATGATGTCAAACATCCATAAAGAAAAAAGGGAAATGTTGCTCTCATCTAATAAGAAACACTTTTTCTACATATTTAAAAAATGCACTTTAATTTGTAATATTTTTGCTGCTTAAGCAGAGAACAGAAATACTACCATGAAGTGAATTTAGTGCATTTAAAATAAGGAACTGCAAGCTCTTTTTTTTTTAAGATAGCAACAGAAGTACTTGTATGTATTTGGAAAAAAAAAACATGTTTGCCTGTTTTCAATCCTTGGCTTGTTTTCTGGATTAAAGAATCTTCTCTTTCCTAGAAATGTAGCGATGTGCTCACAAAAAGTAACGAATTAAATAATAGAAAATCCACATAATGCATATTTTCAGTAAGCAATCATTACTTCTGAAACGGAGACTACAAATGAGAGGGTGATGCAAGTCCCAAATTAAAACATACTCCTCTAGTGAGAGATTACCCTTGGAAATCTGACATCACCACAAAATAAGAATAATAATCAGAAGGAACTCAAAAAGGGGCAAAATTCTTTGATAGTTCTGGCTGAATTCTCATTGCCAAAGGAATTGCTTCTAAGTGGCAGGTGGTGAAAGGCAGGGTGGAGCCCAGAGATGGTAATCACAACAGTAAGCAGATTTTAGTTTGACTGAGGAGCAAAATCACATTCCATATTAAAAGATGAGAAGTTCATTCTATGCTCAATAGCAATCATAAACCCCCAAAGCGCCGCTACAATTAATGTGTTCAAATAAAGAACAATGATACATCCTGAAGGGTTGCCAGGTCTGGATCTCAGGAGTTTTTAACTTTTTTTCAAATGACAGCACATAAACTATACACACAAGCCAGCAAAAGAATACACCAAGGTAAAAATAATCAGAAAGAGGCAATTACATCACACTGCAGTTTTTGTTCCAAACCAAAACGAAAACCAACTGGAATAAGACAGCATAATGATGCAATTATTTCAAATCTACATTTATGGGCACCAGTCTATAACCATTTTTTAAAGAATAGACTTTTTTTACTCAAACTGATTAAAACACTGTTAGGAACAGTGCTATCTCATACACATGCTTTCTAGGTTTCTCAAACCAGAAGAAAAGTCAAAGATGAGCTGGATGAGCTCTTAAAAAGAATGTACGGGTTGTTTTTTTGGTTACTCACAGCAATTACAGTTTCTGTAAGCCTTGTTACACAACAAATGACCCAGAAGTGTTTTCCAGTGACGAACTTTTAAAGAAAAATAAAGGCAAATCCAGAAAGGATGACAACAATTTCTGATGTTAGTCTATCCATACAATATAAACCCAAAACAAAGTTCACTTCCATGCTCACTTGTCTATTACAAAATCACAATACAGGCCAGAAAATTCCATCTACCTAGTCCTCTATTAGTACAGAGACTTGTATTTACTCAAAAGCACATCTTGCAGGAAAGCCAAAAGCCTATGTCATTCTTTTGAGTTCTGTTTTGATTAGGGGGAAAAGAATCCCATTTAACTTCCTGAAACAAATTTGATCAGGTTTACGGATCATCTTAAGATCAATCTTCAAGCTACATATGAAAATCAGATACTAAAAATAGGTGTGCTTCAATCCAAATGTAGCTCCATCCAAGCACGCTCACACATGAACACACACACACACATACACACTATATCTGGCCACACTAGGAGGTTTTCAGATGTCACAGCCTTAACACTGCTTCATGAGCATTTACTGCAAGGCTGTCTTAATGAAATGCATACCTATTCCAAGAGTAGTTTTGCAGTACATGAAAAAGATGTTCTCTAACTTACCTCACATGGGACAATTTCAATGCATCTATGTTCACACCACTTAAAAATTTAAGCTTTCAAGTTCTATTAGCAGCATGATACTTTGGGACAATTCATTATTCAGAACAAAGACAAAGCTGTTGATAGCTGCCTGGCAGAATGGTTAAAAATTATTACATTTCAAAATCTGATTAAAGCCTACTAAGATCAAGTGTATAAGAATTTTCCAAAACATAGAAACCTTCCCGTCCCTGCCTAAAAATAAAGAGATATTCATTAACATTTGAGTACAAAAGCAACACTACAGAAACCAAATATATGATCTAGTTTCAAATTAAAAACTTTGAACTTCATGTTGACACCCATTCCTACTGAAGTAGCTTCATCATCCTCAGCTTTGTATACAGTCATTTGAAAATTTCATAATGATGCTCATAACAGAGTACCCCTGGGGAATGTCTGTATTTTATAAAGCTGCTGCTATCAGAGCTATTATGACAAACACTGAGCCACCAGGAGACAACCATTTTTTAACTATGAAGAAACACATAAAGTTGCTTTGAAGTGCTTGATTTCTTCTAATGCACTTACTTAGAAATATCCAATACTTACTGAATAAGTTCCTCTCATAAGTACATACGTTATCATTATCACTGAAAAAAAAAAAATCATGAAGAAATACTCTTCTTTTGATAAAATTTCTGCTTTCACCAGTATGCTACAAGAAATCAGATTTTTGAAAACTGTATCAATATCCTATCCACCAATAAATGTTGGAAAATCTGTTGACACTGTTTGCTTTCTTTTCTTCCAAAGATGACATGACAATTCCCTTGGTCTACAGAGATTTCTTCATGCTTTTGGATCCACTTTTCTAAATATTAAGAAGAATGCAGGTGGGTAATATTACAGAAAAATATATTTTCACTTGTGAAGCACTGTCTAGAGTCTTGCATATATTCTCCTCATGGTTTCACTCTTTTTTTATGAGAAGAAAGAGGAGTTACTGTTCTGGGTTTCGTAGCATTGCAATAAGGATCACTAGATTAACACCAGAATATGCACAAGAAATGAATGTTAAATGAAATCAAAAGAAGTACTGTTTCTTTGAAAAACAGATACTTATTATTCATTCTAACTGGTATGATGGGAGCAGCCACAAGCCCAGCAAAACCTTTTACTGTATCCACCTACTGTAAGACAAAATGAACTTCTGGGGCATGGGACACATACCATTTAAAAAATACACTGTTTGACATCTTCATATGTGACCTGGATGATGGCATGGACTTGCATCATCATCAAGGTTATGGACAACTGCAGACCTGGGTAATATACGATAAACCACAGGGTAGGGCTGTCACTGAAATGGACTTCAGCAGCCTGGAAAAAACGCTAGAAAACACTTGTAATTGAGCAATGGGATAGAATCAGCCCAAGCAACAGTTTGGGACGGCAGCCACCTGGTTGAAAAGCAGCTTTTAGAGATGTCTCTGTGGCTTCTGGTGGACGAGTAAAGCACTAGTCAGTGGTTTGCCAATGAAGCCAAGGGCCACATGCTGGGCTGCGTTAGCAAGAATAAAGCCAGCAGATGGAGGGGAGTGATCCTTCCCCTCTAAGCAACACTGGTGAGACCACATATGGAGGACTGTACCTACTTTTGGCCCCGCTGGTACAAAAGAGACATTGACAAAGCTGAGTGAGGGTTACTGAGATGGCTGGGAGGCAAAGACTATGACAGATGAAGAATTGACTGAATTCCTGGTATTTTACAGATAAACAAAGTCACAGAGACTACATGATTATATTACATTAGCCCAAGATCACACATGAAGTCTGGATAGGATACAAAATGTGTCTTAATCCCTGAGGCTTGTTATATCCTTACCATAAGACAATGCTTCCTGTAAAGGAAAGGATAATTACAGACAGATAGCAGATAAACCATTTATAGATAATTAATGCAGTACTTGTGAAAAGGGAAATCTGGCTTCTTATATTCTGTATTCACTGTAAAATCTGAGATGTTAGGAAAGAAAGATTTAGAAGATCCAACTTCTTTGCTTCACTATCAAAGGGAGAAAGCAAACAGATTCAACTGGGATGGTCCTAAACCATTGGACAAACAACACTACAGTGCCTGGTTTGCCTGGAGATAGTTTCTCTTGCTACTGAGGGCATCCTTTCATTGCATCTCAGCCCTCAGTTCCTGCTCCTGACAGTTGGCTTCTTTGTTAAAAACCAATTCCTTCTGAAAAGGGATCTCTGTGAGACAGAAATGGGGGGAGGAAGTGCGAGAAGACAAGACTTTTCATTAGGACAGTTTGCAGAATCCCTTCTTTGCTGCTCTCTGGTAGTATACGAGGTGTGATATACTCTGTTAAGTACTCTAAAACCCTACTCTATAAAGCAGAGATAATCATTTTGGTGGTGAATGGTACTACAAGGAAGAAATGGCAAAAGGGCATGGAAAAAGGTGAACCCTAGATGAAGCCCTATAGATGAAGAATAAGCAAGAAGCAAACAAAACATACACAAGGATTGTCAACAGGGCATTTAAACATAAAAAAATAATTATATCTGAGCCTCTCTAAAAACTCATAGAGTGATCTTTTGTTTAGACTGTGGAGCTCTCCAGACTGTCACTCTTACTCTAGTGAGCTCGGTGCAAGAGATGAAATGCACAGCCACTAAAAACTCCTCCTGTCTCATGCATATTTATGATCAACCTCAATGAGTGTCAAGAGATCATTTCAGCCACAACCCACACGTATTCCTCCTTTTCTTTCTTCTTTCTTCTTCAGTTTCCAAGGAATTGGCTTTTACAAAACCATCTTTCCAAAAAAGCTATCAGAGCTCCAAATGCTGCTGTTGCAGTACTTGGATGAAAAACCAAGAGGTGGGAAGGCATTAAGGAATGTTTGGACAAGAAACAAGCTGCCAAAAATCCTACTCAAACAGCTAGAGTCATGCAATGAGTGACAGCAATGCAGGAGTACAATCCATTAGCTGAGGTAGATGGATAAAGAGTTTATTTTTTAAAGTCCAGACCAGTGTTTAAGCACTGCCACAGACTTCGGAGCGGAATGCCTGCTTCTAAGCCAGTTCACAGACTCACAAGAAAATAGAAAGAATTTAGTATTACAGGCATTTACTTAAGTATTAATTATCCACATCGAATTCAAAGTATGTTAGGCCCAAGAAGAAAATGCTGGCAATTAGCTACAGAAACTTAAAGTGGACTTGTAACAAGTTGCTTTCTCTGAAGGTATATTTTGCACACAAGGTTCCTTTTGTTCTCAAAATAAACTTTGTAAAGCAAAAGAGCATGGATTTTACTCCTCCTGCATGCTCAGCAGCCCAGGCAATGGTCTCACCCTCCTGCATCTGTGCTCATGGTGAACATTCGGTTTTAGTTTCCTTTTCAGACCCTCATTACCCTATGAGGGAAGAAAAGTGAGATTTTTTTTTCTATTTAATCATCTGCAAATGTATCAGGCGACATCAGCTCACCAACACAAGGCATTCCAGGTCTTGCTTGCTGGCCCCTGCATTAGTTCAACTCCTTCATCATTCCAAACCACAAGAGATAAGCAACCACAACAGTTAAGACTTCAGCTGTGCACAGATCTGTCTGTAGGTTAGAATTTCTTTCAAAGTTATAGATAACAAATCTGGACTCTGCTGGATTGCATATCCAGCAGAAATGTGAGACAGTAAATTAATGAAGTTAATGGAATAAAAAAAACCAGAAGAGTAAAACAATAACAAAGAAATACAAAAATGGCAATGGTAGGATGCAACTGCACAGTTGCATTTATTATATCCTTTATTCATCAATACAATTATTGTCATACACATCAAAAACCAAACCAAAGAATTGTTTGAAAAGTCTTGATTATGATTACATCAGCCTCACCTGCTGTACAATGCAAGAGTAGATTGCACCCCATAAATCTGCTCTTAGAGGCTGCCAGTTTGCAGCTAACTCAAAGCCAGAAATAAGATAATACTGTATTTTATAAGAACAGATCCAGAAATCTCTACTTCTGTATGTGCATAAGATAAAAAAAACCAGACAGATTCTTTACTCTGACAGAGAACAGAATGGTGCGAGCTGAGATAACACTTCATGCGGGAAACCCCCAACCTTTCACCAGTGCCATAAGAAAATTCTGCCTCCTTCACTGCTGAATCTTATTCTTATTTTGGATAATTTCATTACACGAGAGATAGATCGCTGTCAACAGAAAAAAATATATATTAGAGCTTGAGGTAGCTTTGAAATTCAAGACTAATAGGTAAAGAATCATGGAAAAAAAAGAAATCTTCATTTTAAAAAAATATCCATAGAAATGGGTAGAAGATTGCTGGGTACTGCAGGTTTCCTAAGTCAATGTGTTGCATTGAGATGAAAGCATTACTTGTATACAGAATGAGAAGTAAATTAAATGATAGCAAAAAGCAAAACTGAAAAGCTGGTATTCCAAAAATCCGTACATCTCTTCTATGTCTAGTTTCCTCTCTTCTCTCAACCTCCAAGTTCAAGCTCAAGCCTAGCTCAGCCAACCAGAGCTGAATTATTCCCCTCATTCCTTCACTCAGTGCATGCCATACAGCATGCCCAGTGAGACCAGTCCAACATTCCCCATGGAGCCCAATAGTGCTGACTGCTGTAGTGAGTACTGGGAGCCTGGATTTGGTGCTGGGAGCCTGGATTTGGTTTGGGTGCCTTGGGCTTGGGCAGAGACTGTGCTCCACATAAGCAGATAAGCAGATCTGCAGATAAAGGCAGGTAAGTCTAGCAAGTACGTGTAAAAACAAACAAACAAGCAAAAAAACCTATGATAATGTAGTTCCAAAAAACTAAGTTATGATACACTTACTTAGATAGAAGAACATTAGAAGTCAGAAAAGTGCATTTTTGAATAATGACTAAAAAAGAGGTTCTAAAGAATGCACCTGTGACAAGTTGGCTCAGTAAGTTCAGCAGAAATTTTGCCATTTGAGCTAAGGATTGTGCTAGAATTCAAAATGTTATTTTATCACAAACACATATAGCCAGCTTTGAAAATGTACAGGAACGCTTCCTCTATTAGTCTAAGACAAAGGCTGAAGGTAATTATGATAGCTTTAAAGAAAAGCAGCTGTATGCACGCATGGTTCACTTCCTAGACAAAAATTGACAAACCTTGACAAACAATATTACTGCGACAGTGCCTGAGGCACAAGAGCATGCTGCAGAGAAAGGATCACAAATGCACTGAAATAATTTTTATGAATGGATTTAGAGCCTACAGCTCTGATGTGAGCACTACTGTGCCACAACAAGGAACCACAGGAAATAAATTAATTGTGAAGTTATATACTTTCAATAATCTGAGTACTGATATATGGTGTATTTTGTCTGTAGCACTGATCAGTCAAAGCAAAAAACAAAGTTTCAGACTGTAAGATTTCAAAGGACTTTTGCACAATCATGACATAGGATTAAAACCACAAGCTCCTTTAAAAATCCCAAAGTGGTATTTTGTTTTAATTACTGACTGCACAGCATGGATCTCTGTAAGATGGCTCAGACGACTGAAATTAGTGAAGTTATTTTTTCATGGAAGACTTAAATGCCCACAGTCAGATCCCTGGAACATTAAACCCTGAACGCTGCACAAACCTTTAAAGAGAACTCCATCTTTCCCACACTCGCATCAGTTATTCTGAAAACTTGTGATGAGCTGTGTGAGCAGATGGATGAGGTGCTAGGTCAGACACTGAAGTGATCTACAGCACTCTTAGTTCTGTTTGCTGGGATGTTTCTCATAGTATAATATTCTAGGAGGAATCTTTGCCTGAAAAAAATGCAGATTCTTACAAATTTATTTAGGTACTCTTGGCTTTATATATGATTTGTCTGCATACAAAACTTGGACTTAAAACTGAACTTCACTCACCAAATTGAATAAATATTAATCAATATTTATACCATTTATATCCGATGTTTGCCAAATGAAATCACTAAATGAGCTAATTCCCTTTACAAATAAAGAAAAGTAAAAAAAAATAAAGAAAAACATGATTAAAAACTTTGGATCCTTTTATGGTGTGGTTCTCTTGGTTTCAGTAATGCTCAACCGATTCACTGCAATTAGAAACATCTAATACTTGTATGATTTCATTTTAATTACAGACGTGCTTTGAATTTATTGTGAAAACAGTAAATGTATGTTCAACAGACACTATGCAATCACTGCCAGTACCTTTCTCAGGCTGCTCCTGGCACGCCTCCTACAGAGGTGTGATCACACTCCCCATGCCCCTTGTCCCCTCTATGATATGGGGTTTGGTAGACAAACTTACATATATGTCTTAGGCAAAATTTACTTCTGTGGTTTTCCCTCCCCTTGGTTGCTTTCTCCTTCTTATCCATTTCTTCTGCATCTGGTTATGTTGCCCCATATGTCTGGATCAGCTTAGCTTCCCTTCTCCCTGCCAAGCACCCTCCTCGCTCCCATGAAATCCCTCTTTCTTTCAGCAGCCCCCTGCAACAATAATCCTCACATTCTCCCTCACCGAGTGGTCGTCACGCATCTGGTTTCTTTATCTACCTTTAGGCCAGACCTTGCACACACTTTCCCATGGTAGAAAAAAAATAAAATTCCATATTCTTCTGACTGGTTCCCACTAACTTCAACAACAGGACGAGTGCAGAGAAAAAAATCTGTGTTTTAGTTATTAACAGCTGAAAAGCAGTCATTTCACTTCTGTGCAACAGGAGCTAAGTACACAAACAGTTGGATGCGTTCACCTTGCCAAAAGCAGCAGGATGTAGGAATGAGTGCACAGGAATAGGTCCACAGTGAAGCACAGCCCCAGCCCAGCCGCTGCGTCCATGCCACGCACAGCTGGCCCCTTCCAGCATAGAGAGGACATCAGAAAATGAATTATTCTCCTGGGGAAAAGGGCATTGCAAAGCTCTGAGGGTGTTTGTCCAAAACGCTAGCATTACCAGAGGCAAAACATAGCTAATGAAGCCAAGGCAAGACCAGGGCAAAAAATCATTCTAGGACAACTGCAACCCATATGTCAGCTCATCACTGGGCACATTTTTTAAGGTTAAAGAGACAACCTGCCATTTGTAAACTGGCTTGCCACAGAACCAAGCAAAACCAGCTGCTCACTGTTACACCGCCTAAAAACTTCATATTTAGCTACAAGAGAGGAAAAAAAATGCTCTTTATACTTATTCTTCAGCATATTTTTCTCATGACTGTCTGCTGCTATCAGATGAGCTGATGGATACCAAGAAGATAAAAACTGGCCATTGAACCCCTCTGTTCAAATAACGCAGCTACTTCTGGTGAGACTTCATCAGCATCACTCAGGCAGGGAAGACACACTTTGCGGGCAGGAGGCTCACGTCTCCACTTCTCAACGCATTTCCGTCACAGCTGAGGGTACATCCTGACCAATGTGAGCTTCATCAAGAGCTGGGTGAGCCATCTAACTCTTGCCATGTATACCTGGCTATGCTCCAGAACAGCTCGTTTAACAGTATTTGTAAAGGTACTTCCCAGTTCTTTCTGTATTCATAAATAACAAAGAAGACGCACTGCCACATATCCTCCCACTGAGATCTCATAGGCAAAAACCATCACCCTCCCCCATGAAAAAAAAAAAAAACAGCGAGTTTTTCAGTTTATAGCAAGTTTGCATATTTTCTTGGTTTTATGTGCATTGTTTTTCCCAAACATAAAACATAACTACAGAGTGCTGCATCTGTTGGATCAGTGCTGACTATCAAAAATGTGCTGATGCTATCTAAAAGTTCTCCCATTGCATCCGAGCACAAGCAGCACGTGTCGCACTGGCCAATGGGCTGGGCAAGGAGCAGCTGGTGCAGCCGGGGCCGTGATCAGACAGCATCAGCCACCTCCGTGACGCAAAGGTAAAAAAAAAAAGCCATTGATGGCCAACATTTGAATGCTTCCCTCATCTCGCCATCTGCTTCTGCTGCTGCTCACTTGAAAATTAATACGGCTGAGGCTTGAATCAGGAGCTAATGCTGCATCTGTCTTCCTTAGCACTACAGATAATTATTAGCCTATGCATACAGCTCATTTTGCAACTCAAATGGGGAGACAATGGCATCTTAATTTGACAGGTTCCTTCTTTCATAGAGACCAAAATGCTTCATCTGCATCCACACACACGAGCTCTGAAACAAACTGGACTGAATCTTTCGCCTCCTACCCTTTGCGCCCTTTCTCCCACTTCTTCCCCTATATACACTGATTAGCGTTAAACAGTAAATGAATAAAATGTAAATCTCTTTTGAAAGAATGCAAAAAGGTCCTTCGCAAGCAAATGTATGGAAAACTCAGGGCCTGATTCCTAAGGGCTGTTCACCAGTCTTGGACAGGGTGGAAACAATTGAAATTGCATTTTATAATCTTGTTCATTTATTCCTAATAGTTCCTTATTTGCTTCTTATTTACACTTCATGGAAGAAAAGGGAATACGTGAGAAGAATTTAGTATATATTGTCATAAAAATCCTTGAGCTTAGCACACTCATACAAATCCCAGTTCTGCAGCCTTTAATCTGAAGAAAGTCTCAGAGAGGTATTCCCTACATATAAATTACAACATCCTGGTTTCACTGAAGAAATAATTTCAGAAGCTTCAGGAGAAAAACTCAGAAATCTGTTACTTTCTTCCCCATGTAAGACACATTAGAAACTGCTTGTAGAAACATTAGCAAAATAAGTATTTTTAAAAGCCTCTTGTTAAAATGGTTTTGCATGTACAACATGTACTTGTCATTCACCGCCTCTTCTTATGACTTAGAAATATATACATTAAGAAATAAAGCAGTCAAATCTACTTCCTTAGTTTTTAGTGGAACTTCAGAGAAATATATAAATCAAAGCAAAATGACACCTCCTCCTGTTTAAAGTAATTTGAAAATGTAGAAAAGATTATTCTAAAAAGAAAGTTGGCCGTCATTTTTTTCATAAGATGCATCTTTGAGCACCATGGTTATAGTGAATAAGATGCTAAAGTCAACAAAATGGTAAGAAAGGATAAACTGATCCATTGTGTCCTAGCTCTTTCCACTTCTGTTTCTCTATTTGCTGAAGCACATGACATGCATACACATAAGCAGTAAAATAATGAGAGATGATCTCCATCACTCCCCTGTCAGGGAATCAATGGCAGACAACAGGCAAATGGCAGAAAAGGCCAGTGGTAAAACAGATGCTATTTAAATAATCTCTTGTTTTGGAACACATGAGAATGGTGCTTCAAAAAGACCAGGTTGTTCTACAATAAGAGAAGAAATAGAGAGAGGGGTCATCCAGCACACCTTAACGGTATTCCTTCAAGTAAAACAAGATTTATCTCAGCATAACGGTTTGCTTATAGGAAAGATGCAAACATGCATTTGTGGTAGGAGTTTTTTTCTCACTGATTTAATCTCTTTTCTCATTATTAGGCCATTTCTTCCCTCTTCACACCTTCCCACAGTTTTTCTCAAAATACATACAAAGACAAAATTAGCTTCTGCTTTCATTCCAGATGGCAAACTGATGAGAGCTGACTGACAGCCAAATCAAGAAACAAATCAGCATAGATTCTAAAAAAAGCCTTCAAATTTTTTCAAGCGAGAGAAGGAGAAACACTTATCACATAATGTTTTGAAAGTACTTCATGTTTTCAAGGTACCACGGACCCACTGAGTACCTCATTTCCCTAGCACCCATTTGGAATGCAGAGCAGCACTGCCTCTGGCTTATATGTGGGACACGAGGCAACAGCACTTATGGACTACATCTACAAGTGCTCTGTGGAGCAACATGGGGCTGTAGTCCCACATTCAGGAGTGGGTCCTGAGGAGGCCAAGCAGATGATCAGAGGGCTGAAGCACCTCTTGGGGGAGGCTTATTCAGTCTCTGAAGAAGGTAACACTCTGGGGAGATGTCACTGCGGCCATCCGGTTCTTAAAAGGAGCTTATAAGCAGGTGAGAAAACAACTTTTTATATAGCCTGATAGTGATAGGACAAGGGGGAATGACTTTAAATTAGAAGAGGGAAGATTTAGATTAGATGTTAGAAAGAAATTCTTCACTGTGAGGGTGGTGAGGCACTGGCACAGGTTGCCCAGAGAAGCTTCGGATGCCCCATCCCTGGAGGCATTCAAGGCCAGGCTGGATGGGGCAGCCCTGGGCAGCAGGTTGCAACCCTGCCCATAGCAGGGGGGCTGAAATTAGATGATCTTTAAGGTTTCTGCTAACCCAAGCCATTCTTTGATTCTATGACTCTATCAGGTAACAGTGGAGAAAGAATCCTGTTGTCATTGTTCAGCATCCCGCCATTTCACAGGGATGAACAAGACACACAACACAGCTGGTGCCCCATCTGCATAGCATGAAGGGGCATTTTGTGCACATCCTAAAGCTGAGGTAGCTGACATTCCCTCTTGGGAATACCAGCAACGGAAGGGGAAAACAGAATGTTCTGCAGCTCTCCAGATCAACAAACTCAGTGACAACATCATTTCTGTGCTATGGCATCCTGTTAGCCCTACCGAATGTATCCATGTACAGTGTGTAATATTGGTTGGTCAAATAAACATTTCAGAACCAAACAAAGTTTGCCTAACCATTCCAGTTAAAGGCAAGGTTCTCTCAGCATCAATGGCTGCTGAGATAATCTCCAACCATTAGCACATCCACAAGCCCAAGTCACACTGTGGCCCTCTCACATTATCTGACTAACTTTATCAATTTTTGACAACGTTGGCTACTTTTGTCTCTCTGGATTTTATAACTGAAATGTGCTTCTAAGTCACGCGATCAGGATGCAATGGGAAGACCTTTAGGATTTTTTTAAAAAGTGATACATTTTCACTTTATAAAAACACAACAACAAAAAATAATATATATATATTATATTAGATATTTGTACTAGAAAATTAGTTTAAAATACTTCCTAGTATGCTATTAATATGTTTAATATTTAAGGTCCTTAATGAGTGCCTATCTCCTTGGCAGATTGCCTACAATGCCACCCCAGGCTGCAGTCCTGTGGGTGAGGGCAGGCCTGGCCTGCAGGACCTGCCTCTGTGCACACTGCAGCATGGCTCACCCAGATGTGCAGCCGCTAATAAATAATAGTAATGACAATGCTGATGGCAGAACCATGTAAGCATTCACGATTTTCTCGTTTCCAGCCTTTCCCCGCTCTCCAACGCCAAACCGCCTCACAGCACTGGCAAGAAGTCAGATGCTGACAGGCGTCTTGGCAGCGCACAGCCCCCAGGCTCCTCACCGGATTAGGCTGACATGGAGCAGGAGGCTGCCGTGCCGCTGCCAGGCAGGAGGAGCGGGCTCAGAGAGACGCTCTGTTTCCCGATACTGTGCTGACTCCAAGAAGCCCAGCCTGGGACAACCATCACAGCCCCCAGAACTACGTTCTTGGCTTGCACTATCCTGCAGACAAATTGCTCACCTACATCCAGGAGTAGTGAGGAAGTGGATAGGATTTCAAGCCAAGCCAGTCATCATTTGCAGCATGGATTAATTAAAACTACTTAGATTTCACTTTTTACCCTCCCATGCTGAGAAAGAATAAATGTTTCAGAATAAAAACACTCAGCCATGCCAGTACACTTCCCCCCACTGACTACTGCACATGCCAGCGTTCAGTCTGATCGCATGTGGCTAGCACAGTTCCCTCACCAATGATGGTACTTAAATTATTTCACAGGTTACAGTGAATCTGTATCCCACTGCTATTGGTTCAGCCTACACCTTAGAGACCTTATCGTTCTCTACAACTACCTGAAAGGAGATTGTGGTGAGGTGGAGGTTGGCCTCTTTTCCCAGGTAACAGTGACAGGACAAGATGTGATGGCTTCAAGTTATGCCAGGGGAGGCTCAGGTTGGATATTAGGAAAAATTTCTTCTCAGGAAGAGTGGTGATTGGAACAGGCTGCTCCGGAATGTGGTGGAGTCACCATCCCTTTAGATGTGGAACTGAGGGACATGGTTTTAGTGAGCATGGTGGCGACGGGTTCATGGTTGGACCAGATGATATTAGTGGTCTTTTCCAACCTTAATTATTCTATGATTCTATGAAACAGGAATGTGGAGAAGTCAAACAAGAGGTGAAAATCATCATCATATACAAGCAAATCACGTGCACAACTCCAACATGTTCATAATGAAATTTCAAGCAATGCCCTCAGTTCTGTAGCACAGACAGAACTATTTTTGAAATATGAAGTAGGAAGGGTGGAAGGGGTTCTAAACAAAAGCCAGAAGTTGTGATTATTATTTGGAAAATTCTTATGCACTTATTCTTCAGAGTACTGCGTGAATATTCATTAAGCCTCCCAGATTCACAAGTTTCAGACTGGAGTGTTAATATCTCCACTTTCCAAAACGGTGAGGCACAGAAGTGCAGCTTCAGACAGCTGAGCAGAACCTGAAGGCTGCAGTTACTCCAAGGCCTCATCACTTCTTTTACCTTTATCTTTATTTCTGGAAAAAAAAAGAGCTAGGTGACCGTGGTGAAAAGCAATTGCCTGAGACCACTACAAAAATAAATGGCAAAGACAGAAATGAATTCAGATCTCTGAAAACTCAGCCCAGCACTCCGGTCCTTTGGGAGCACTGCTTAAGTGTAGCAAATCATGAGCTAATGTCACTCTGTTGAACTCTGGTGGCAGTTTCCCAAAGTGTGCTCCATGAGGCCATGATTCAATGATCCATGCAGCTGATCAATGAAGCAGTGCTGTCAACAGAGCTTCAAATTAAAAGTGAAGAGAACAGGGTTCACTGAGCTCCTGTCATGATTTTTAGGTTCAGTAACAGTGCCTTAAAAACATCATTCTTTGGCAATTAGCACAATCAAATGACATTTTTCAGAAAACATCTCAAGTTTGGAAAACAACGTTTTGTCAGGGATTATGTTGCAAGCTATATATATTCTGATTTGTAGTTGAGGACAACCCAAGTATAACTGCTTTCTTTAAACAGAGATTAGACAATCCAC
This sequence comes from Pavo muticus, assembly GCA_016647715.1. Classification (NCBI taxonomy): domain Eukaryota; kingdom Metazoa; phylum Chordata; class Aves; order Galliformes; family Phasianidae; genus Pavo; species Pavo muticus. The sequence continues at coordinate 1,281,289 of JACDJE010000207.1, read as the reverse complement.
ATTCTTCACACAAACACTGGGACAATCAGTTTAGCTTCAGTAACTTCTCAAAATCCTACTTAGAGAAGAAACAATCCTTGTTGCTGCCTACGTGGAATGTATAGGAAGTGAGTGAATGAAGTGCTACACCCCTACACCTTAGGTTGACCAAGAAAATAGAGGACTAGGGTCCCTTCCAAAGCCCTACAATTCTGTGATCCTGTGATTCTGTGATTAGAGGACTCAGTAAACCAGCTGCTGGTTCTTCATCAACCCGGGAGATGCTCTGAACTAAGTGGAATCTCCTCTCTATCTTCTGGGTCCCCCATCATTGGAAATAAAGATAGGCATTTTAATTCATTTTGTTTTGAGCCTTAATATCTACTAAAGAAAGGCGTTACATTAGAGTTAGACATTACTATACTATGGTTTTTAAAACCACACATACAAAAGCAACATCGGGTTTCTTGCATTTTCAAACTTGTAGTTAATGACTTTTCAACCACGCTAATACAAAATTATGGCGGTAAGAAAAGAAGTGCTGTAAACATGGGTAACCAGAGCATGATCCCAAAGGTCTGCCAGCAAGCAGTCAAATATGTTACTTGTTCAGTCATTTCTAACCTTCCCTGAATTAGAAGAAAAGTAGTTGCTATTTATCCTGTTACAACATGTTCCTTTGCGTAACTGACTCAGGAGAGGTCATAGGTACCCTGGGAAGGTTTAGTCTTCTAGGTGGTCTAAGGAATGGCGAAGTCACCACAACATACAGGTTGCCTTAACTGGAGGCTTGTCTGATATTCCTGGTAAAGGTTGTTCTCAAGATCTTTCCATGAGCACGCACAAAATGCCCATCTTCATCAGCTCTGTGGGACTACAGACTCCCACTTTGTTCCGCCCTGCTGTTCCTCAGAGTGTTGCCAAATGGAGGAGCAGGAGGACAGTGAGCCATGGCAAAGCCATACACTGCTTAGTGACACCCCAGCACCTCCTGATATGCCATCCAGCACCTGCCCCGTCTCTCAACATTCTGTCATTTCCATCACAGAATCACAGAACATCCTGAGTTGGAAGGGATCCACAAGCATCACTGAGTTCAACTCCTGGCTCCACACACAGGACCACTCAAAATCCAAACCCTATGTCTGAGAGTGCTGTCCAAATGCTCCTTAACTCCTGCAACTTGGGGCTGTGCCCACTGCCCTGGGGAGCCTGTTCCATGCCCATCACCATCTGGAGAAGAACCATTTCCCAACACCCAACCTGATCCTTCTATGATGCAGCTTCTTGCCTTCTCTTAGGTCATCACTCCATCCCAAGTGACAAAAGGGAAAAATCAGTTAACCCATCTACTTTACATACCACATGCAAAAACAGAGTGGGGGATGTAGATAATGGATCAGAAAAAACAATGATTTTTACAACACTACAGGCTGCTCACAGAACCCACGCACAGATTATTAAAATGCTTAAAAGACCAGGTAGAATTGATTCAGAGAAAAAACAAAAACATAGGCTATTTCTTTTTGGAAAGGCAAAAGTATAATGATAATGATGAAACAAAGGACAGTGGTGTGCTCCTATTTAATTATCTTAATAATTAAGGAGCAAGAAGATTAAAAAACTGAAAAACAATAGATAAAAGGAATGTTTGTTTAAGACTGTATAAAACTGTCATGTGAGATTTATGAATATTAAATATCAGCAAGGAAGCAGAGAATATATCTTTAGTAATACATATTTGGTAATATATATTTTGGCAATTTTTATGGATGTCAGTTTGTACTTCACAGTGCAGGCACTGGCAGTCAGTTGAACTGGGCATAAAACAAACAAACAAACACATTTGCCATTACAGCTGCAAAAATGTAGATTTAAATGTCATTTGAAGTTTAGGACAATTAATGCGATGTGATCTTTTACAGCCACAGATGGTAGAGAGAAGAATTGATTTACAAATTAGATGTGTCTCTTGTTTAATTTAAAGGGACATTTTTAGCCTGAGGACAGTCTTTGGAGCTGAGTGGAAGGACTGAACCTTGTGAATCACAGAATCACAGAATCACAGGGGTTGGAAGGGACCTCCAGAGATCATTGAGTCCAACCCCCCTGCCAAAGCAGGTTCCCTACACCAGGTCGCACAGGTGGGCGTCCAGGCAGGTCTTGAATATCTCCAGAGAAGGAGACTCCACAACCTCCCTGGGCAGCCTGTTCCAGTGCTCCGTCACCCTCACCGTAAAGAAGTTCTTGCACACATTGGTGTGGAACTTCCTATGCTCTAGTTTCTGGCCGTTTCCCCTTGTCCTGTCTCCACACACTGCTGAAAAGAGTCTGGCCTCATCACTTTGCCTCCCACACCTTAGATATTTATAGACCTGGATCAGGTCCCCTCTCAGTCTTCTTTTCTCAAGGCTAAACAGACCCAGTTCACTTAGCCTTTCTTCATAGGGGAGATGCTCCAGGCCCTTCATCTTTATGGCCCTCCGCTGGACTCTTTCCAAGAGATCCCTGTCTTTTTTGTACTGGGGAGCCCAGAACTGGACACAGGACTCCAGATGAGGCCTTACCGGGGCAGAGTAGAGGGGGAGGATCACCTCCCTCGACCTGCTGGCCACGCTCTTTTTAATGCAGCCCAGAATGCCATTGGCCTTTTTGGCCACAAGGGCACACTGCTGGCTCATGGCCAACCTGTCATCCACTAGGACACCCAGGTCCCTCTCTGCAGAGCTCCTCTCCAGCAGGTCATCCCCCAACCTGTACCGCTGCACGCAATTATTCCTCCCTAGGTGCAAGACAGTACACTTGCTTTTGTTAAACCTCATCTGGTTTCTTACCGCCCAGCTCTCCCGCCTGTCCAGGTCTCGCTGAATGGCAGCACAACCTTCAGGCGTGTCAGCCAATCCTCCCAACTTCTTTGTATCATCAGCAAACTTGCTGAGGGTGGCCACTATCCCCTCATCAAGGTCATTGATGAAGATGTTGAACAAGACCGGACCCAGCACCGACCCCTGAGGAACACCACTAGTTACAGGTCTCCAACCAGACTCTGCACCACCAACGACAACCGTCCATGCTCTGCCAGTCAGCCAGTTCTCAACCCACCTCACTGTCCACTCATCTATCCCACACTTCCTCAGCTTTGTTATAAGGATGTCGTGGGAGACAGTATCAAACGCCTTGCTGAAATCAAGGTAGACTACATTCACTGCTCTCCTCCCATCCACCCAGACAGTGACAATATCGTAGAAGGCTACCAGGTTGGTCAAGCGTGACCTCCCCCTGGTGGCTCCCCATGCTGGCTACTCCTGATAACCTCCTTTTCTTCCAATTGTCTGGAGATGGCATCCAGCACAAGCTGTTCCATCACCTTTCCAGGGACAGAGGTGAGGCTGACTGGCCTGTAATTACCTGGTGAAAGACTCTTGCAGCAGTTTTCAGCCAGAAGGACTAAGACGAAATGGGGATGAGCCTATAGCACCAAGCACTACCTCCTCCCTTGGCTGAACAATGCTGTAGCAGCAGAGGAAGGTCACATCTTTTTCCTGGAGTATGGGTGATGGGTTGTCCATGAAGTCCCATGGCATTAATCTTACGTTTGGGTGGTAAAAGGGGGAGTTTTGTCCTGCTCCAGCTTGATCACCGGCATCTGATGGCCTCAGGAGATCCAGCTTGTACCAGGATCAGGCCAGTATTTTCCAACAAGCAGTAGCCTAATAAAAAACTGTTATCAGGAAACATTTAATAAAAACTTAGGAATCTTTTCCATGAAGACAGCTCATAATTTTCTCTATCTCTGTTTTAGCAAAACATTCTCTTAAAATAACAATGGCCAGCTGAACTGCTTCTGGCACAGAATTTAGCTCTCTCAACTTTCATAAGTTATCAAATGAAATTCAGGGTGGTGCTATTGAATAAATATTGGAAGAATGCAGTTTTTTAAATACACGTGTTCTGTGATTAAACCTGACTATCGAGAGACTGCATTCTTCACTTCTGAGTAAGACATTAGCAAGCAGAACAAAAAGACAGTGGAAATTCAGTGGCTGCAGAGTCATTGTAAAATTAAAGTCAGCAGTCTTGAAGATTGCAGCACTTGACTGGATTGCTTTCCCAGCAACTTTGCCGGATTTGTGATGGATGCACCAGAACTAATAATTGTGCAGCTGCAGGATGAGTTAGCTCTTATTTAAGGAAAATGAATCCTTTTTATTTCATTGAACTGAAGCAATCTGCAACTGCTCAGTCTAAGGGAGTTCTCATGGGAGAAAGGTCAGAAATCCAGAACAGACAGTGGGGTCAGAGCAGCTCCACACCTTCCCAGCAGCCCACAACTACACTGAAGGATGAACAGCAAGTGATTGCTTTTATAGATAAAGTGTCATAGGAAGATGATTCAGGTTAACTTTGTATTTTGCTATAGCTTCTTCAGATCTGTTCAAAGCAACATTTTCCCCATGACTGAAAGCACGAGAAGCTTTTCTAGGATCATATCTTTTATTATAATTGTCTCTCAAGTAATGGGAATTTTTTAAAACCATGTAAAATTATTACACTATGGTATTGGCACTAATACAGCATCCAAATTAATAGTTTTATTTAGAAAATGTTCCAACTCGAAGGCAAAATGCCGCAAATTAGCTTATAAGAAATACAACCCAAAGAAAAAACTGTCCACTGGATGCAGCCCAGCTCTGGGAACAGAGAGAATTAGATTATCTTCCTAACTGGCACCAACCCCTACACAGCATTTGGCAGATTACTTGGGTCAGACTTCAGGCACGGTGTTTATGATTAAGTGGATATGCTCTGGTTTCCAAACACAGTAATATATAACGATATTTTAACTTTTATTAAGGGTCATTTCTCAACTGTGCTGAGAACTTTGACCTTTTGGGGAATTTCAAAATGAATCAATGTGATTCATTTTAAAAAAAGATAAATATAAACAGTGATGTAAAGATGCAGACTTCGGTATCAATCTATTTCCAAAATTATCCAAAGATGTTTAAATACTAACAATTAATAGACATTTGAAAAGAATGAATTGCACTGCTGTTAAAATGGCACAAAGCAACCAAAAGTAATGCCAAAAATGTTATTCTTTTTTTGCCCTCCAAAAATAAAAAAACTTCAATATAAGCACTACAATTGGGAAGGTAGTGCAAGTTGCAAAAACCTTTAAGTACTTTATTTTGAAGGACAATTCATTTCTGCTTCAGAACAAAAGTTTAGAGGCAAAATGCAGTTTATCTTATGACAGATTATTTTAATTTGCATTTAATGAAGCTGACTCTTGTAATACTCATTCTTCCGGAGTCTTACTGGAGGCTGCTTGAGCAGAAAATTCATTTTTCCTGAAGTCACGCTTCCTTCTGGATGTGGGTAATAATGTGTGAATGTTTATTTAGTGAAAAAACACTTTTATTTTTTGAAAACTAAATAAAAGATCTCTTCAAATAAAAGAAACTGCCAAGAAGCAGATATTTGCTAGTAACATATGTGGTATGTTTCCAAAGCATCTTTTTCTAATATTTAATACTAATCATTCTGATGTGAAATAAAGTGTTCTTGTACCTTAAGGGCATGGAGAAATAACTCTGGAGCGCCAATTATGAATGAGAAAACGTTCTGACTATCTCAGTAGCTCAGCTTGGTGGAATTTCATGTTCTGACACCGTGGGCAGCCCCAGTGGCCTGTCACCATGTGTACTGGTGACCTCTCGCCACTGTTTGTGACCCTACTTTTTATGCCTGGCATGTTGTAATCTTGGTGTGGGAGTTTCCCATGCTCTCAAGGAGCGAAGGGAAGAGCAAACGCTAAAGCGTAAAAAAGTATACCTCAGAAAGCATCAAACCACATACTAAAATAACAGCATATGAAAATAGAGGGCAATGTGTGAGGAACGGTTGAAGTCCCTTGGTTTGTTCAGCCCAGAGCAGAGCAGAGGAGCTGAGGGGAGGCCTCATGGCAGCTGCAGCTCCTCACAGGGAGCAGAGGCAGCGCTGAGCTCTGCTCTCTGTGACAGCGACAGGGCCCGAGGGAACTGCATGGAGCTGTGTCAGGGGAGAGGCAGCTGGGGGTTAGGGAAAGGGTCTGCACCAGAGGGCGGTGGGCATGGGACAGGCTGCCCAGGGCAGTGGGCACGGCCTCAAGATCCCAGAGTTCGAGGAGCATTTGGACACTGCTCTCAGGCATCATAGGATTTGGATTTTGGGTGGTGCTGTGTGGAGCCAAAGATTGAACTCAATGATCCCTGTGGGTCTTTTCCAACTCAGGATATTCTATGATACTATGATTCTATGAAAGATGGGCTGGGAAGTGGAGAAGATAACCTGCTCCTCATCTTGACAGTGAAGTCCTGCTAAGGAAATGCTCATCTAACGCTTAACATCCTCTAGCACAGCAGGCTATGAGGCTGAAATCAAATTATTCTGAAGCCCCGAAGGACCCGCTGCTGTAATCTTTGTGTTTATATACAAGTGCCTTACACTGAAAGGTCTAACAACTCCTCAACTCCTTGTTTAACAGGAATGTGATGTTACAAACTGGGAAACCTTGTACTGCTGGGAGTCAGCTCCATGCTGCCATTCCACTTGCTGCCATGGTGAAGTTGATGGCTCTTATGTGCAATTCAGTGTCTCTTTCTACTAAAAAGCGTAGCTGTATGTGTGCACCCACACCAGGCTACTACCTAAATGTTTGTTAAAATTACAGTCTACCTGCTTTTATGTACCTAAATCCTACTGTAGAGGAGACTTCTGTTTTCGTGAGCAGAGCATATTCTTTCCCAATGCCAAAATAAATAAAGGAGTAGGAAACAGGGATGAAACAGAGCTAACGAAGATTTTTCTGCTGAGTGGATGTTTGGATAGTAAACTCCACAGGGATTTGGATAGTGTCCACACTTGTGTATGAGGAGGCTGATCTTACTATCAGTATCTAACAATAAATAAGGTTTTGCAAAGAGAATAAATAAAGTTTTTCAAAGAGAGATAAGGTTGCAGCCTGTCCAAAGCCAAAAGGCAGCAACAAGTCTCATTAACTGGTGCAGAATTCATAAGGAAATGCAAAAAAACAATGCTCTTGGAAACCAACCTCAAATTAGAAAACGATTTCATAGAACTCAGTGAAAGACAAAACAATAAACAAATAAAGTATGACCCAGACAATAATTTGCAATCAGCTTTTCTGTCTTCTCCGCCGATTCATTGGCACCAAGACATGCTCCAGGTGGAGGAGCCCAAGAAAATGGGCTGAAATGTAGTCAGGTTATAGTATTACTATACTGCTAATTTCAAGACTGGATGCTCAGGTTGGTTCCTCCACACCCAGTTCCATTTGTCTTCCATACTTAGTATTAGGTGTATCGGTTTGTACATCCTTTTTATTCTGAACCAAAGTTATATTCAAGGTTGCATTCAGGTATGGAAACAGTAATTACAGTGAGGGTTACTGTACTGTGCCTGAAATTTATCTCAGTCCTAAAAACAGAAGCCTTCTTTTTAAAAGCCCGGAAGGAATAGCACGACAAGGTAATGGAAAACTCCTGAGGATGCTCCAGTCTCAGACCTAAAATGTGATTTGGAGAAAAAAAATCTAGGTTAAAAAAACTTCTCACATTCTAGGAAGATGCATTGTTGTGTTATCTATGCATTTAATGACACCCACTAGAAATTCATTTTCTACACCAGGTATGGCAAAACTGTTTTACTACAGATGCCTATCTGGATAAGACTTCCAGCTCATTTCATAATAGCTACAAACAGCCTCAGTCATATTAATGGCTTTGAGGTTGCCTGGATTTCAACTAATAACCTAAAGATGAACAATCCAACGTATCCAATTACTAACTGAGTCCCTACTAATGGGCATTAAATGGATACTCATCTTTGTGTTCAGAGAGAAAACAGGAGCAAATCTTAGCTGAGCTGGCAGAAATCATTTATCTGGCAACTGTCTGAACTAAGTAATAGATTCATTGATTTAGAGAATATTCTAGAAGTTTAGAATTGCCATGAAGTCAAACACACATGAAATTCTAATTTTATTCCAAATTTGGACTATAATCTTTCTAATGACATGCCTGACTCAAATTTCAAGTCTTAAGAGCTCATGAGAGATTTGGTGGTCATTCAAAAAGATATTCAGTAAGAGTAAGTTATAATATAAAATAACAGTTAGAACAGTTCCAGAGGGCAGTTGTGTGGTCCAACTTCCCCTTCTTGTTCCTGAGCATCTACTGAAAAAGTACACAAAACTTCACATTCTGTTTTGATACATGTAAATAATTTATGGGTAAACCAAAACTGTTTTAACAAAAGAACCAGTATTTGGTAAATATGATTTGCAAGAACAGAAAACCTGTAGAGATTGTTTATGATGTGAGCGCTAGTTAAAATGACTTTAGATTATACAGCACCAAAAAGAGAGTAATCAAAACTAAAAATATAACAAAAACAAAGAGGAAACTGCATGATGATCTATTATTATGTATTTTAAATGACAGGCTTTGAGGTAAATACAGCTTTCTTTAAACACTAAAAGGTTGGTCTAAGTCAGCTTTTTATCCTGCTTTCTTTGTTTCTAAGTTACAAAAATCTGCTGCTATTATTGGAGCTATTCCCTTCTTAATGCTCCAGTGATAATGTGCTTCATATCCTGCAAATAAACATGCTCACAGAAATGAACCACTGCTGAAGAAACAGAAGAGGGTAAAAAGTGATAAATTAATCACCTAGCATCACAACTGGAATAAAGGACTTAACATTTTCTGGCAAAATACAAATATGCCGAACAAACATTTGTTTTCCCTAAAGAGCTGTTAATTCTAAGCAGCACAAAAGAGAACTCACTCCTCATCTTTGAACAGTCACATTTATGCACACTGGCTGCTTATGAACTGCCCTGCCCAGGCTAACTTGAAGTCTGGTCTGCACACCAGAACACCACAAGTTTTTTTTAATTCTGGTAGTATTCAGGAAGGTAGATAAAACCCAGAAGAGATGTGGCTCATGTTTTGGTGGCATACTTATCAAGGAGATACCAGATAACAAGGAGGTAAACCTGAAGGCAGCACACAGATGATAGTTGAATTTCAAAGTCTAACAGAACCAAAAATTGATAGTTTCTGCATGACTAGCTCAGAAGAAGCCTTTGGTGTCAGTACAAGAAAAAAGTTCAGGTCAATTCCAGCTCTGCTTAAGTTGATGGAAAGGTGGAATAACGCTGCTGTGTGGTTGTTTTCCAAGATTTACTCCTCTGTAAGTCAGGAACCAGTGGTTTCAATGGTCATGTAGGGAAGGCTGGATATTTAGATTGCAACATTTTAGTCGCAGGTTCCTCATGGTCTTCCAGTACAGCCTACGTTTACATTATCTAACATCTCTGAAAACAGTAAGACACTGCCACCTATTTTCACAAGTGTTACAACGAGCGGCAGTCCGCTGATTCAAGTGACAGAACTGCTCAGACTGTCAAAGTGCCACTTGAAGCCACCATATCACTTCACTTTTTCAAGCCCCATCTTACTGATAATATAAGTACTACAGATACGAAATTACAGAATATTTCCTACACAAATAGATCCTAATACGCATAATCAGCTGACATCATGGAATAAATAAACTAACACTTTTAACATACCAACTTCAAATGCACTAATTTTGTTAACATTGATGGATTTACTCCTTGCTCTACTCCCCTCTATGAGTAGATACAGCTGTAGTCCTAAAGGCCAAAGCATAACACAGCGGCAGCAAGAGGTCAGTTCTTTGTCCTCTTGCATTTCTGTTTTTTCATTTTTCATGTCAGCACTTCTGGAAAAGCACACAACCAGTGACTGATTCTGCTTGTCAGGAATCATTAATACTTACAGCCAAAAAACACACACACTTGAAGAAAGGTAGAGAGAAAATTTAATAGAAAAAACATCCTGTTATTTATACCAAAATCACTTAGGCCACATTAAATGTTTGGACATGGTTGTTCACATCCACATTTTATATATTTAAGGAAGTGTGGTGAGATTTTTTTTGACGTTATGATATTTCCATAATTTCCAGGGAGGTCAGTAAAAGCACTGCGTACCTTCTTGACCCTTATATTAAACCTACAAGCTCTATTCCCGAAAACTTTGGAATTAGAAAAGCAGTATACACTTACAATTTTTTTATTTTATTTTATTTTTTTACAACTAAAGAAGCCACAAATGTTTGTGATTATTTCTAGAAAAACTTCACTGAACAAAGACATGAGCAAATCAGTTCAGGCGTTCTGCACCAAATCAAAACATCCATCTCCATTCAAATACCAGAAAAAGTAAGAAATCTTCCCTCAAGAGTCAAGGAAAAAAATGCAGGAATCTCCTAGAGTATGAATAGCCTCTAAATACTAAAATAAAAATTGAAAAGAACCGTATTTTTGCAACACAATTTATTACTGTTACCTCATTTTTACTAAGACATTAGCAGAGCTTTTACAAAGCATTCCAGTGGCCTTCCATCCTGCAAAACATGCCAAATTCTTTGACTCAGTTGCCATAAAACTTTTCCAAATTGCTGGAACCAGATCCAAATTTTGTTTTATGAAAGTATAAAAAGGATATGAGTAAAAGCGTGGGTTGATTCACAGTGAATGCAACATATGTTAAAGGGTTTCCGGGTCCTGTTACTCATTATGAGAGAATAGCAATCCAGATACGCAGATACATTATAGTGGCTCCACAGATTTAGGTTCATCCTATTGTTTTTGGTAGTTTTCCCTTTCATCTAATCATCTGCATCTGGATTTTCCGTAAGTAAATCCATGTCTTCCAAAACCAAGTAAACTAAAGCAGTGCCATCAATAAAAGTGTGTACTTTCTCTAGTAATAACAACCACACACTTTCCTCTTTGTGAACAGAGTAAATTAGATCACAGGGAAAACAATCCTCTGGAATACTCCAATATTCAACTATATTACCAAGAAATCTGGAATATTTTTATCTTTTAAGAAAATAATAATGCAACTTACAATTGAATTGATACTCAGGTTGCACAAACAGCTTGGAAAGACCCTGAATTATTCTTTAATTCTTATTCAGAACATTGTTATGAGAGTCTCTGTTTTACACTTTAAACATAAGCTGTTATGTAAATACCTTCCTTATAATCAACCAAGTAATAAATATTACAAAACTCTTAGTTAGATATCTGCTACAACACGTCTTTTTCTGCAAGAAGATCTGATTTACTGCCAGATAGACTAACCTGGTTCAGGTGCGGGATATACACGCCCACCAGGTATAAGATACCCCATGCCTTTCCAAGTGGGTTTTGGAGGAGCTTCTGGGAGCGCATCTCTACAGGTATGCCACATCCTTTCAAACAAATAAAGGAAAGTATGGAAATGTGGAAAAATATGTAACTACTCTTCCATAGCTTAGCCTCCAGCTTTCTGGAATATGGCAGGAAAAGCAGTGCAAATCAACACTTCACTCAGCTGTAGGCTTATCTGCTTGTACAGACTTGCTTGCCTGTACTGAAAGCAGCACCAAATTCAGGTCAGAGGTTTTAAAGTGTGTTTGGGAAGCGCTCAAGACAAGTTCACTTCTGGGTAAGTGGTGGAGCAATGCCTGCAGTTGAAGCAGCAACTCAAACATGTCCATCAGTACTGTTAGAGCCTGAGCAGCCCCAGAACTTCAGCTAAATGGGAGGTAACACAATATTTAATATTACCATTTGGCACAGCTACTTTTTTTTTTTTGTCTAAGCTAAAAGCTGAAATTACAAAGACAGATACAAAGCAAGTTACAGCTTGTGATGCTCATGTAACGTGCAACTGGGTTTTCTGAATTTCAGGAAGCATTTCTTTTAGTAAGTTCAAGTTTGGGCAGTGCTGAGGGAGCAATGAAGCTCTTTTGACCTCATTTGTAAGGAAAAACATCTCCATGCTTTTAGTGTCAGTTTTCAAAGAGCATAGCTGGGTTTTCTTGTGAGTGTGGTTTTTGTTGTTTTGTTTTTCTTCTTCTTTTGGGTGATTTTTTAACTTTCAAAAAAAGGCTAAAATGACCCATTAGTTCACAGAACTGTGTGGAAGGGAAGCATTCTTAGCAAACATCCAGAGCTCCTTTTTAAAAATCAAAACTGCAGCCTCTTCTGCCCCATCACTTACACTTTTTTTTTTGTCAGCACTCTGATTTATAAAATTATTTTTTTTAGTTTTTGTTTTTCTTATTTCACTCGTACCACAGAACAAACATTTACTGTCAAACACCAATATAAAGCAAATGAACTCTCTGAATGGTATTGCTGACTGCATCCCTTCCACACCATTTCTAGTTTTTAATGCTCGCCACTCATCAAGCTGCTTCTAGGCAGCAGCACAAGGAATGCTAGGATTTCACTCAATATTCAGGATTCCTATCCCTAAGGAGTGGCAGTGTCGTATTTCAGGGCTTGCTTTATATTTCCTGTTGTCATGTATCCGTATGTTTAAGACACAATTTAGGCAGAGTCTATTTCTGTGACTTTCAGAGAAGGAAAAACGCCCTTCGTGTGCTTCTAGCAAAGAGAAGGATGACAATAGGGAAAAATGCAAGAGTTTGTGAGCAGGGTGTGACTGCTACTCCAAACCACTGTTTTTTGGCCCTAAAAGTTTCTAGGAAGTGGAATCCTAATCTTAGTCATTTTATCTGTTTTGTGTTTTTGCAGTTAAGTGATTATATTTAACGCAGCTTGAAGCCAGTTCTGTTTATACAAGTGCATGGGCCTAACATGGGCCAAAAGTAATTCAACCTTAAAAATCGCTGAAAGTTTTGAAATTACATCAGAGGGGAGAAAACACAGATACTGAAACACAGATATTGATGCTGTATTCTAACAAGATAGCTGGAAGAGCAAAAAGAAGAGAAAGCTGGACATTCACTGACCGTGTTTTCTTAGAAGTAATATTTCCACAATAGTTTAAATAAAACCTTTTTTTTTTTTTTTCTACTAAAGCTGCTTCCAAAGCAGCAGCAGTCACAGGAAGCAAAATGAGACAACAGACTCAAGGGAGCAAGAGCACCCCAAAGCAATAGAATGAGATGTCCCCTCAGCCACAGCCTCTTCAACATTCATTCTTTTGAATGCTCAGTTGGGTATTTTCCTCCTAAAATGTCAGGCTTTAATAATGACAGACTTCCACATTACACTGTCTCCTGCAACAACATCCCTCAGAGGATCTGTCTCATAGGGATGAGCATGGCAGATTGATACCAATGAGGTGATCTTATCAGGGAATGAGAAGTGCCATCCACTAAAAGCTGAAAGAAGCGGCACTGGCTTTGTCTTTAACCTGACACCAGCTCCAGCTTCTGCCCATTACTGTATTACCATTTTACTCTACTTAAGGAGGAGAAACAGAAGCTGTCAGGTCATTGTCAGAGGAGGGCAGACAGGAAAACCAAGCAATCCTCATGAAAAATGTTCTTTACAGTGTTTACTTTTCAAAACATCACTAAGTGTTAGCCTGAGGAAAGCCATTACTACAAGACAGAGGAAGAATCAGGGTGGGAGAGGGTTAGAAAAACATGGGAACACACGCAAAATAAATAGTTCTTGCTCAATCAAAGGGGTATAGCTAAATGAAACATTGAAAGAGTGATCTCGTTCATCATTCTCATCCAAGGTGAGCTCAGCTATACCCATCTCATTGCTGATGGATGTCTGTCCAACCTTTGGCCTCCACTGTAAGTCTAGTCCAAACATTCATTGTTACTGGTGCTTCTAACATGTGATATCAATCTCCTTTGTTGTAGTTTAAGCTCAAGTTTTCTGGTCCAGTCCACAACACACAGGGGGAACACATTCCCTTTCCCCTTGTAGCAGCCTTAACATATTTAAGATTTTGTCATGGCTCTCCTCATTTTTCTCTTAGCTAAACATCTGAAATCCCATTGCTGGTCTCTCACAGGTTGCATTTTCCAGGCCTCTGACTATTCCTGTTGCTAGAATCACTCCACTTTACTCCCCACATATGGCATCCTCCATATTACACGTTGCCCCTGCTGAGACCTCCTCTAGGTTGTTTGGAGCATGAGCACCATTTCACAACTCTTCCAGATAACACTCCTAGTAAAATGTTTGTGTGGCTTTTTGGCAATAGCATGACACAAGTCCTTCTTCACACTTGGCCAAGATGTGGCTGTCACATCTTACAGCACATACAGCTGTTTGATTTTTGCTATGGGTAACAAAACAAAATGAAACCACTGACTTAAATTGTTGAAAAATTCTTAAATTCTGCCTTTGCTCCAGGTTGACAGACTAATTCCCACAAGCCTAGATTTTGGAGATCTGCTAACCTCTCCTCTATGTTATAAAAGTCACTTTTATGAGAAGCACAATGATGGAATGATATAGGGTTGCACAGTAAAACAGATGATACAAATTGAGTCTGGACTTCTGTCATGGATCCTTGCTATGCTTCTACTTATGGAATGTTTGAGGAGCAATGGGGTCAGCACATGGGGCTGGGAAGAACACTGCATAATCTATTACCTCTTGATATTGTTTCATCATTTTAATCAGAGGAAAAGCCTGCATCTATCAGAAGTATTAACAGTGGCAATATATACACAGCTCATTTGACCTTATCTGCTCGTAATAAATAAGGTTATAAAGAGGAAACATTTATTTACTAACATGATAAATTAGTAGGTTGCAAATAACTGGACACAGCACAGGGCCCAATTGTGGCATGGAGATAATAAGTACAGGCTCCTTTCAGTCTGTCCTGAATTGTTCAGAGGTTCTAGCTGGAGAAGAATGAGGCAGAATATTTACGGGATGGGATACTCTACATGCCATTCAAAATCAGCTCCTCTCAAAAGAATGACATGGATCTCTCAGGGCTTGAACATACCTTGGCACAGCTGTCAAGAATACCATTCCCTCTCTTCCCCACACTTGGAAGCTGCACCAGGTCTTATTTCAGCAGATGAGCCATTGTGGCTGAAATAGTCACATTAATGCAAATGGTTACCAATTCTGGTCAGAAATTATATGCTGCAGCACTTCAGCAGTGCATCACAAGTAGTTCAGCCTTGCACGGGTAGTATTAATGCCAGCTGGTCATGAAGGGTATGCCATAGTTCTTAATCTAGTAGGGGTTGAAAGGTTTACCCATAAAGAATCCCGCACAAAACTTCAAATAACAGACCTTTTCCTAGGATCCTCTTCTTCTTAGCTTCATGATGCAGTATCATTTTCACAGAAAATAAGTGTTTCTCATTAATGATTTATATCTGATTATGCAAAGTGCTGTTTAAGTAGGAAGAAATCAATTTCTGGAGGAACCTGTCTGATGCTTGTCAAGGAGAGAGCAGTTATTTAGAATTTAAGTGTAACATTATCCAAATAATAGTCAGAAAAGTGAGAAAAGGGTAATTATGACATTACCAAGAGTTTAAATTCAAAATATATGAATACTTCACTTCCAAGATACTTGCAGGTGCTTTCAGCTTGACTATTTCCTGACTGCAATTCTTGCAATTCTTAGCTCAAGCCAGATCTTAAGCATAAAACCAGCTGCCAATGCCTCTTTTATTTCACTGAGAAAGAAGAGTAACTTTCTGAGATATTGAGATGTACCTTTCAGCACAGTCTGTATGAGTAAAAGTGTGCAAATGTGTTTGTATTTCAAATAAGATGGTTATTTCTGCTCTCTGTCTTCCCAGCAAGCTGTGGTTTTATAATAGCTTTAAGTTAACCTATGTCTGGACTGCTGCTGAGAGGGACTGATCTCTCTGGTCCTTCATTTCCAGGACACAGACCCAGCTTGCCACGTGCCTGTGGGAAGAAGACTTGAGTTCTCCCTTTTAGGAACAGCCTACATTTAGATTTCAAACTATTGTGAAACCACAGCCTCCAGTATAGATATCACACAATAGTTAATGTTGGAAGGGACCTCTACAGATGGTTTAGTCCTAAATATATGTGCATATGTTTGTATATACGTGACTATCTTCATGTTGCTGTGGGTAGATACACAACTACCAGGATGTGAACGGTGGGAGGAAACATCCCCATTTCACAGGCCAGGCACTCTGGGATATGGTAGGAAGGCTGCAGTTCACCCCAAAGTCCTCAGAGAACCACTTCTCAAGCACTGTTCTTATTCCTGTGGGGTTTTATTTGTTTATATGTTGGACTCAGCAGCTGTGTGGAAGCATGGATAAGGATGGTTTTATTATGCAGCAGAGGACTTCAGAAGCAAGCATACAGAAATTCTTGGAGCATACAAGACTTGGAGATAGAAATTTTGGGCTGCACAGACTCTGCTGTAGCAAAACGCTAGAAGGTAAAAATCGGTATTAATTAAAAACACATGCAAAATATTTGTGTATTCATCCTTATATGTGAAATACACTGAGGCACTACAAACTGCTGAAATTACTGGAGGCAATGACACCAATTGCCTAGATATTACAGTCATTTTCAAATGAAAGCAATAGCAGCAAGAAGGCTCACATTTAGCTTTCTCCTCCCTGGGGCTGTGTATACCAAACACAAGTGTTATCCTGCATCTCTGTGGAATGCATTAGCTACTCTGATAACAGTGCTGCCCTGGGCTTTTAAAGGCTACAAAGCAACCATGCAAAGAGCAGTTGCATGCAAAGTTAATTCTGAACATCTCTATGAGAATTAAACACTCTTAACATTTCTTGTTTCACATTAGGGAGATTGTTTATTTTCCTTTCTAAAACTTATCTTCAGGTCAATAGATTAAACATCATTAGAGGTTTTCTTTAATATGTAAAAATAATTAAGCTGTAGGATACCACGTATACCCCCTTCCTTTTTTCTGTTTTTATTTTGTGCTTCTCAATTGCTAAACTGAAGAGACTGATATTAAATAAGCAAGTGTTATAATGGGGAAATGTTCTCACATCTTTCATTTCAAGGAGACTTACGTAATTTCTGATATATTTTAACCTCAGAGTGTTGTCCTCCAGATTAAATTAAATACAATACAGTTCCTTCTACATTCTTTTTTCCTAGAAGTAGGGTTCAACCATATTGTTCAAATCCTACAGAAATAATAATAATAATAATGGGCAATAAATACACGTTCCTACACTGCAAGATGAATTTAATAAAGCTATTTTTTGGAGGAAAAACTGACACACATTTTGAATTGAGTTCACATGTAACAACAAGGAGAAGTCAGAAATTCTTAAAGTAACCCCTGAAAGCACCGTGGAAAATGAATGCAGTACATTAAAAAAAGAACCAAAGAGAAACAAACAAAAAGAACCCACTGAGTGTACCTGATGGGAAGCTTTGGTGCTTCCAACTGATGAGAAAATGGAAATGTTTCTGAAATGACAGGAAGAGATCTCTCACCAGAATTCCACTGCAATAGGCTAGGATGATACTGTATTTCTAGTAGCTCACCTATGGATGCCAGTAAAAATGTATACTGAAGTGCTAGTGCAAGAGACCACTTGAATTTGTACACTTGAATTTGTATATAAAACAATATAAGATTATAACACAGTATAAGTAACCAAGCTTTTCCTGTGCCACAGCTCAAGCTGCAATAATTTATGAGATGGAAGCATTATCTGGCTTTCCTTTCTCCAGCAAATCCCACATCTCCATCATGGACTCATGAGAAGTGGGAAAGCCTGTCTAAATTAAGAAGACTCTCAATGCAAAAGATGAGTGAATGAAATAGTGTGGAAAAAGAGTATTATATTTTAAATAGCATAGCTGACTAGCAGGCTGGATATGCTTGACCAAGTCAACAGTGACATCCAAGGAGAAAACTCATGATGTCTCCCTCCTCTGGGCTCAGAGAAGCGGTACTATCATTATCTATTATGTATGAATGCATTCATATAAGCTTATATATTATCCATGCACACATTCTCTAGGACATTGATAGTAAAACAGCAACATAGTGGGAAGGAGTGATGGGCACTATCTAGTCATCTAACAACAATCTGAGGTCAATTCTCCCCAAGATTTCTGTAGTCGACAAATGAGGCAGCTTGAAGAAAAACCATTTAGAGGCTTCCACCTGAGAAAAACTGAGATCTTGTGCTTTCTGTGCTATGCTTGACTTAGGATTGTTGAATAACAAACACCTTTATTTCAGAACCACACTGGCAACACGCTTTACCAGATTTACTATGTCAAGCTTCACTACCTTCCCAGGGAAGAAGACCAGTTGCAACTTAACATTAAGTCAATAAAGCCTATTCATAACAGTATTTATTAATATCCTTATGAGGTGAAATGGTATAAGCATCTATTTACTGCATGGTTGCAGTTACTGGTTCCAAATCAAGATCAATAGTAAAAGGAGGGCATCTCCAGATGTTCCTTGCACTTAAACTCTTAATCATTGCCCAGCCCTTTACATTTTGCTGAATCTAGGATCTTGATCTCTAAGAAATAGCAACAGCCAAGCAAGGAGCACATGAATATCTTCAACAGATCTCCTCTGACCAACATAGGTAGCAACTTGCTACAGTTCCAAAACTGAATACAGTTTCAGGGAAAGAACAGAAACATCCACTAAGGATTGACCCCCTCATTTAGTTCTGTCTTTGTGGTTAATAGATCATGTTAACAAAATCTGCTCAGCCTATCATAAGCCCTTGCAAAAAAAAAAAATATATATATATATATATAAACGCACACTAGCCTAAACTAAACAGCAACTATGTGGTGGTCTACACTTGAGTGAATGTGATGTGTTTATGAATAGCACTTTCACAAACACTCAACTTTTCCAGCTCCTAACAATATTCAACTTATATTTAAAACAGTACAGCAATCATCATGTTTTTAATAATGAACAAGATATCACGTGGGGATGTCAGTCACAAAAGGTAACATAAGCAAGATGTAGCCAGATAGCAATTACTCAGCCTGAAATAGTGATGAACTACACTCTTTAGAAAAATGGTTTAAACTATTTTTAAGGCTTTGAACTATTTTTAAGACTTCAGCAACAACAGAAAGTCAGACAAGGGTTGATCCTAGTAAACAAATGTCAACAGGAAAAGAAACAGAGCACAAGGTTATGTGCACTGTCTGCCTTATGGGTGAAGGTCACCCCAGTATGAAGGAGTTCCACAGGGCATGCTCCATCCTTCTGGTTTGCAGTGTTATTTGACCTTTTGGCACATGAATAGCCATATTCAAGCCTCTGAATTTTACTATTAGCTTATGTGAAACTACTCATGTAAAGGACATTGATGGACTGGGTCTCACGGTTTATAGGTGCTCATTTCCTACTGGAGTCATTTGAATGCTGCTGCATGTTACATGTTGGATACAGGAACTGTGCTCCACGGAAATCTCCTTGCTAAATTATATGGAAATGATTACTTTACTAAACTGCCTGAAAACAAAATATTATATAAAAATATATATAGAATGTGAAATACGTAGTGTATTTATTACTACAGCAAATAAAAACTTGCCCATCAAACAGCCTTTACAGAGACAAGCTTGCAGTAATACCTCTCATGGATTTCTGTTAGACAAAGCCTTCTCAGTTATCTATATCTATACTTATACTTTCTATCCAGATCTGTAGTATGCTAATAAAAAACCCACACGTTTTAGTAATAAATTTGAGTCACTAGTTCTCCTTAGACTTTGAAAATTTGGGAATCCTTGGTATTACAGGATCTGGGATGCAAGTTTAAACTGATTAGTATGTTACTGGTTAAATCCATATACTTGCTAGAATTCATGGCCTCCGATGTACACTTTTCCTGAGGACACAAGCAAATTCTAGCTCTAGTTTCACAGAATCAAAGAATGGCCTGGGTTGAAAAGGACCACAGTGATCATCTAGTTTCAACCCCCTTGCTATGTGCAGAGTTGCCAACCACTAGACCAGGCTGCCCAGAGCCACATCCAGCCTGGCCTTGAATGCCTCCAGGGATGGGGCATCCACAACCTCCTTGGGCAACCTGTTCCAGTGCATCACCACCCTCTGTGTGAAAAACTTCTTCCTCATTTAGTTTCCCTATAGTTATCTTCAAGAGATTACTCCCAAGGCACTACATACACAATGAGCTTCTTTGTTTACCTCTTCTGTCTTTAGAACATTTTCCTGTGATCTGACAAAACAATTTTTCCCTCTCTTTTTTAAATAAACTCCCAACAGTAGTAATAAAGCTCATTATTTTTGATCCATTTAATCCTGAGAACCTTGGTCACCCAAACACAAGACATTTTAATTAGTGAGGCACTGAGCATAGTAGTCTAAATAAAAATCTCACAAATGAATGAACCAGCATTTGGTATACAAGTGATCTTATATTAGACCATTATGGAAAATCTCTTGTAAAACTGAGAACTAAACTTATACAGCATTTCTCAAAACTACACAGCTGAGAACTTTCTCTCATAAAAGTCATTTTCTGGGAATCTGTCATCATTTTTGTATTTTAAGTCTCTTTCCAAAGATGTTTTCATTTATTCCTATGAGCCTTCAAAGCATTCAAGGAGCCACTCATAAAAGTCGTGACAAACTTTTTAGTCGTAAGTGCCAAACAAACCTAAATTAAGACTATTAAAAAAAAATCCACCAATCTGTGCAAATCCAAAAAGCCATCATCTTGTTTTAAACCTCCTGAATACACTCTTTGACTTTAGAAGAATTACTCACTTTATATGGCTGAAAGTAGAGGGGAAGGCTATTTGAACTTCAGAGATGACATTCCTATGACTTAATGCCAACACTTACAATGCAGTCATCTGCATCTGAGCTAGTTGCCCTAGGCTCACTGCACAGTCGATGGAGAAATTCAGCCTTCCTAAAATAGACATCTAGAAAAGAACAGATTGATTACATACTAGAGAAGCAAATCTCTATCCATTGATTGTACAGGAAGTCTGGAGGGAACAAACTCAGCTACAGACATGACTATGTCTCATGTCTGAATGGATACCACTGTTAAGTGCCCATTGACTCTCACAGGCATTTAATTTGAAAATCTGACACGTTTGCTAAAGAGAAAGTTAAAAATAGCTTTATTGTAATGAGAAAGGTCTTTAAATATAATTAGAAAGTTGTTTAAATACAGCCATATATAATTTTCACATACATACTTAAAGAGTGCTAATATTACTTACGTCTTAACACTACCTTTTACCTGTGCTCAATCAGTTTAACAGGGAATATAAATGAGAGAAATATCTAGACTTAAGTTTTCTGAAGTACAGAATGCCTGGCTCCACTGGGAGTTCATTTTCTCAAGATGAGAATCACAGTGGATCTCACTGCATGGTCTCCGATTCACTCAGCATGCATGTCAGGCTGCAGCTACAAGCACCGGGCAGAGGCAGGACTGACGAATATATGATGACACTTAATTTCATACTTCTATTTTTCAATACAGATGGTCTTAGTGAATGCTTTATCAGTGCTCAGCATGTACCAGTAGTTGAATCCTAACTTAGAAGTTTATCCTCAGTTATAAAGTAAATTTCCAAATCGTAATCTCCAAGATTTGTAAATACATTAATTCATGAAAATACACTTTCATTTCACTTCAAATTCCTTGTTATCCCCCTGTCACAGCCTCATCAAGGGTCTTTTTCCCAGCCTTAAACTCACAAGTGAAAAACATAATAGATTCAATGCACAAATTAAAGATTTCATCCTGCTGTCCCAAGAGAAGGAAGGAGGATGGGAAGAGGCACTTGTGGCCCATTACTGCCTCCCTACTATCAGGAACAACCTATTCAACAGCTACTGCAAACTTTAGGACCTGGGTGTCATGGCGGACAACAGGTTGGCCATGAGCCAGCAGTGTGCTCTTGTGGCCAAGAAGGCCAATGGTGTCCTGGGTGCATTAAAAAGAGTGCGGCCAACAGGGCGAGGGAGGTTACCCTCCCCCATACTCTGCCCAGGTGATGCCATATCTGGAGTGCTGTGTCCAGTTCTGGGCTCCTCAGTTCAAGGACAGGAAACTACTGGAGAGAGTCCAACGGAGGACTGCAAAAATGATGTGGGGCCTGAAGCATCTCCCTTACAAGGAATGGCTGTTCAGCCTGGAAGAAGACAAGACTGAGGAGAAATCTTACTAATGTTTATAAAAATCTAAAGGGTGAGTCGAAGTCAAGCAAATGGCACGACGTTCTTTTTGGCGATGCCCAGAACAAGGGGCAATGGGCACAAACTGGAACACAGGGAGATCCATACAAACATGAGAAAGTAATTCTTTACTATGAGGGTAACAGAGTACAGGAACAGGCTGCCAAGATAGGTTGTGGAGCCTCCTTCTTTGGAGATAGTCAAGTCCCACCTGAACACCTTCCCATGCAACCTACTGTAGGGGAACCTGCTTTAGCAGGAAGTTGGACTAAATGATCTGCACAATCTGCAATTGTGATTCTGTCATACTCTTTTTGAGAAAATGTATGTGCCATTCGTTAATTACCATGGATAAGCAGAGACTTACACTGTACTCAGCTTCTTTGCTCTAACTTATCCGTACAAATTCAGCTGCATCAATGCAGCTTCATATCCCACAATACAGTGAATAACACAGTTACACATCCCATTGCTGTTCTTCTGCATGCCATTACTACTGTTCAACATCTGATGTACAAATGCATTGACCATTTATTTCACAAAGAACCCTCTTTGGCACTGTTTGAAAATCTGAAATCATTCTTCGATCAACATCCACATTGCTTCACTTTGCCTGCGGTAGCAGACGTGTGCTTTTGTTTGCAGCATATGTCAAGTCACATGCTGTCCTTGAAGGCCAATGGTTCAAGATAATGTGAAATGAAATCCCCTACATAATTTCTGTCGTTGGCCTTTTGAAAAAAAAATAAAAATAAAAAAAAAATCAGACCCAAGCAAATTCCCACTGGCCAGACTCTACTGTGGGACTGAAAATCACCATGCCAGACCAACTCAGTTTCATTTCTTACAATGGTGAACTTTCTCATCATTTATGTTCTAAAGCAATTTGTCAGGATCCTGACTCCATAATCTCCTCTCACAACAGATGCAGGTATTCCATCAAATGCAGAGGAAAGCAAGAAAAGGCAAAACAAAAACAAACAAACAAACAAAAAAACAAAGGATGATGGACAATTATGTAGAGAACTAGGCAAAGTGGTGCATAGTACCATTCATTTCCATTTCCAAAATCCAACTTTGGACAGTGCTGTTAGATCAAGCTCAATTTACATTGTAGAGTATCCTAAATGAGTAGATGCTAGATTATCATTTGAAAAGTTGAAGTTTGAAAATCAGCTATGAGTAAAAGTCAATAAATCATTTTAAATTTACCCTTTATAAGTTCCAATTTTCAATCTGAATACTGACTGTAACCTGACCTAGCAAGTGTCTATGTAAAAATCCTACAATAATAATACAGCAAAAAGAATGGTGACACCTTATTTGTTTCTTATCTTACGCAATATATAGTTCTTCCCTTGAAGGAATCTGAAAATTGATGAATATATGAGGACAGTAGGAAATGAAAAACAACCCTAGGAAGATAAAGCAGCTCAGATAACACAAAATTAGTTCCCTTTGCAAATGCTCATATACATTCTACAGTTGTTTACCTAGCTTAATAATGCCAATTCTTAGCCTTCACATTCAGAACAGATGGGATGCAGCCTTCTGATCCTTAAATTAAAGAACACTGAACTTTATGCTGATGAAGCTTTTAATCATTGAGGACACACTGTCTACCAGTGCCAGAATTTTAATTTAGTGACATAATTCTATGATGTGATCAGATAAAAAAAGGAAAATAATGATATCCTCAAAATCACAGACTCCAGTAATCTTTGCTATTAGTAGCAAGCAGACAGGCTGAATGCAAAAGAAGATAATGGGAGCAGACAACAAAAAAATCACACTCAAAAGGGCTCTCTGCTGGAGTTCAGTGATTTTCCAGCAGTCCTATTACAGGGTCATAAGTCACTGATGCTCTCCTCATTAGTCAATGACAAAAATTCACTTTCTAGATTCAGAGGGAGCTCATCGTAGACATGGAAGCTATTCTTAAGCAAAAGAAAGAATTATCCCATTGATTATAACTCCAAATTAAAAACTGAATAAATTACCAAATGCTGTGTTAGGTTTACTACAGTATAAATAACTGCTTAAATTTCCATAAGAAAATGCACTTCAAATGAGAAAACAGTAACCACCAAACATTTATTTTTGCAGATGTCTTTTATCGTTTTGCTCTTAACAGCCTGAAATGGCATTTTCCCCTTCTGCTTTGGACAACTTCCATTGGGGAATGTAGAGTATCCATTTCCTCATTATTTTCTAGTTTGACAAAAATCTCACTGTGAGTAAATTCTCACTTTAATAAAGAAACAATGACAAAAGGAATTAAACATTTTCTTAGGCTGACCTGAGAAAATATCCAATATTTACAATTTTGGAAAATTATGCCAGTAATAACGATTTCTCCAACCCAAGGAAAAACTTTCTTGTAACATCTTTTGCCTGATTTCACTTCGTTATACTCTGTCAGTCCCTGTTATCAAACACGCATGGTTACCCACAATTACTTTGTACCTTTCTGAAACAGAGAATCTATTACTGACTTCCTGGTGAAGTGCTGAGATACACCCAGAGCTGCACTTTGTCCCACCACTTCTGGAGCTGGTAAGAGCCTGTATGCATACTTCTCTGGCTTTGCCCTACTGGGTGCAGCAGAACTGAACTGGGGAAGGATTACTTTTTTGGCAGACTGTTATGAATAAAGGAAAAGATCTGGGATGGTACAGGGGGACTGTAGTTGACCCTAGTGAATGCAACCAAAGAAAAAACATGCACATATGTGCAGAGAGGCCCAGAACATCTCACATCCGTGAGGTAACTCACATGGCTCTTCATGACTGGCTTGATAGAAGAGTGCAGTCTGCAATCCTAATAGCAAATGACGCAGCATTATGTGACGCTGCTCATATAAGAAGTACAGGGCTGTAAAAGAGCAGGTGAGATGTTTGCTCCTCCTTGACAGAAGGGCAAGGTGAGCTAACCTTTATTACATGCAGCTCAAAAGTGGTGTGATGGTGTTGTGGGTATAACATCTAGATTCAAAAAGTAAATAAATGCTTCCTTATCCCAGCTTTTAGAAGTGTTCCTAAACTTATTCAAGTTGCAGGAGTTAAGATAAAAATGCAAAAGAGAGGTGACTGTAGCAGAAGAAATGCTGTAGGATACCTACATGCTTCTTATACTCCTATGCACTCCATTAAAATGCAGTTGGATCAGGGTTTTGTACCAAAATCTCAGGACTGTTGAGTCACTAGTGGGGCTGATTAGAGATGAGCAGCATACCAAAATCCCCACAAATATTTGTTTCTAGTCTTCAGAGAGACTAACTCCCATCTCTTCTTCCGTCTGCACCCTGACAGTTCCCAGTCCTCGTCCCATCTCATGAAGTCACCAATGTTTTATGATCTACTAACACATAAAGAGCTGCTATAGATACAAAGTGCTCCGTAAGTCACTAATGACAACTTACAAGAAAGGCACATAATTCTTTGGCTATATATATGGCTCAAGCTGTACCTCAGGTAAGTGCCCATTCCTGCTCTGCTGTCTGTGGGCAGCTTTGGTCCTGGCCCAGCCTGGCTACCAAACCACCCAGGTGAGGTCTCCTGGTCGAGAACAGCTTCACAATCACACCTAGTGAAGCTGTGTGCCTTCATTTCATCTATCTGTACTTTCAGATGTTTACAATTAGATCTTGCTCTGGGTTGTCCAGAAATTGACTCATAGATAGGAGTGCTTAGGCCACAGGAGGAAGTGGCCCTTCCCTACAATGATGCAGGGGGAGAGGGCCAAACTCTGTCATAAATACTGCTTTCCAAGTCAGCTCCCTGAAGGGAAAGAAGAACTTAACTAGTGTGAATGCAAAGACTGAGACTACTTAAAGCACACTCAAACCACGCTAAGGTCTGATCTCTATTTGGCAGGGTATTTTTCCTTTGTTTGGCTGTTCTCCCTTTAAGCTGGCAGAATGACAGCCCCACAACAGCTGTTTTTTCGTAAGGGCTGGTATGTCAGGAAACCTATTCCAAATGACACCAAGTCTCAAAGACTGATTTTACCCTTTGCTCTCATAAAGTATGATAAACTTTGGGGCAATGTGAGTTTCCACTTAGATCTTGGAGCCCTCAGATATGCTGACCAAGAATCAGAAAGTGCAAGTACAGCAGAGCTAGTCTCACAGTACTTAAATGACATTACTATGACGCAAAAAAGAAGGGCTGAAGATCCCTCAAATCTCTAAAAATCCCTAGGAATCCCTAAACATGATATCTCTACAAGATAGCTTTTGCTTTCCTTGTAGTATAACCAATATTTAAGCTGTTTCCTAGGGGGAGATAGTGCATGGGCCTTGTAAACCTACCTGCATTCGTCCTCAAGTTGTACAGAGTAACTGTTTAGAGCGAAATCTTCAGCATAGCTAATCTTTACATTCAAACTACTTCCAAAAGTTACACAGCTGGAGGAAAGAAAAATGAGAGAAGTGGAGGAGATGAGGTCAAAGGGGTGACATCTCCCAGCGAGCCCTTCCACATATGCAAAATCTAGCCTCAGCACTTTGTAAACAATAATAAAGAAGAAACGTCCAAAGGGACATGAAGGAAACTGCCGCACTTAGTGGCTGTGAGGCTCAGTCACAGCAAGTAGATGGTAACAGCAATTACCGAAAGACAAATGGGAACCTGAGTCAGGTTAAAATTCACTGTTTTGCCTCCGTGGCCTGTTGAATAAGGCTTGGTCCAGATCAGGTTGGGGAGAGGGCCGGAGGTCAGTGGGAGAGACCATTTTGGGGAAGAAAGGTTGATGTTAGGCTGCCATGTACCCATCCAGCTGGTTTGTGTTGGCTAGAGCTCCCTTTCTGCAGAGGGATGTAAACATGAACACAGCCCAACGTACTCATCTCACCGACATCAAAGATGATTCACTGACTTAAACCTAAGCATTTGCATAAATACTTCTCCAGTGAAAGAGACACAGGACACCAAGAAGCTGCAAAAAGTGAACCAAAGACAGCAGAAAGTCCCAGAGAAGATGAAAAGTTCAGAAGCCACAAGAACAGACAAACTTTCCCATAGAAGGAACAGCTCTTCCTTTCCCCAGAGGACATTTGTTTTGCTGAGGGTTTTGCTGTGTGATTTCAGTTGTTTGCATATTTGAGGGCCTGTTTTCATTAATTTCTGAAGTGGGAGACATAGTTTTCTGTTTTGTTTTAAGGTCTCCAATTGGGATCTTCCTTTCAAATGAGACCTTTCTTGTTTAATAGTTCTTCTTTTTCCAACAGAACTAACTAACCTTGGAAATACAATTGTTTTTGTAACCAGGTGGGGTCCCACCCAACTGCATTCAGCATTATTCACACCGGCCGCCATCCAGAATTTTCCCCAAGACACTTTAGGGTGGATTTCATTCCTGTTTAGCTCAAAACAAAATGTCATGGCCTGACCTAGCCTCTACCTCCTTCCAGCTCTCTTGGTTCTTCCTGAAGGACCCACCATGCACCTACCAGTCCCTGTCCATAGGGACCTGCAGCTTTTCATAGTCCTAATTGCAAGCACATGCTGCAGGTAGAGGGATCGGGGTGAGGAGAAGAGATCCGCTCCAGATATTCACAGAAGCTCCCCAGCCCCAATGTTTTTTTCTGCAAAAGAAGCAGAAAAAAAGATCTTTTCATTTTTTCAAAGGTTGTTCTTTGATAGTGTATTTTGGTAAGAACTGAAAAATAGTTCATTCTAAACATTTGAAGGTGAGGTTATTTGTTTAATATTTAAAAGTATTTTTTCTTCTCCTTGTATCTCCTACAGCCAGCAACAATGTCCAGTAAATATTTAACTCTATTCCCCAGCACAGACTTGGCTAATAAAAATAAATTCTGCTCTCCACCAGTGCAGTATTTCTGGTTTGATCTGTACTAAGCCCAGTGGCAGAGCAACATCACAGTGGCCCCTCTGCAGCTCAGCTTCCCCTAGCGCCTAGATCTGCTTCACATTTTCTGAGCGCTTTCTTTGCACCTGCTGTTACAGATTTCTTATTGCATCTCAAGCTTCCTTGCCCAAACCTGGTAAAAAAGGTAGCTTCTACCAAGAACTGGATGGTTAAAAAGCAAAATAAATAATACACTGTACCCCACATTACCAGTTTGCAGTTCAGAGCCTCAACCTTTCAGCTGGTAGTGAAACAACATTAAATATGTATTAGTAATTAGCAATTTCCCTCAGACACTTATGATAATGCCAGCTGTAATACATATCACCTGCATCTATATACACACTCTTAAAATCCATGTACATCCATCTGTATACACACAAATACAGGCCCACAAAGGAAGCTAGGGCTGCACACCAGCACTGCCACCTGTCCCATTGCTCCTGACCTCCTATTTAACTGGCAGCAAAGCATGAAGTGACAGACTGCCACTGTGCTGAGTGAGCCCTCAGAAAGAAGGCAAGAAAGTTGCACTTCCCGATCTGGCATGAGAAAGACAGCAAAGGAATTTGAAAGAGACATAGGTTTGTTGTAGCGGTGAAAAAAAATGTAAGAACGCAAATTCTTTTGAACTCCAGTAGAACTCTAAAAGCAGATCAAGGCTGGTAGGGAAAAATAAAAAAATTAAAAAAAAATGAACTCAAAGCAAACATACAAAGCACTTACACGGTGTGAATAATGCTTTGCATGCTTAAAAGTGGGATGCAATCATCAGCTGAGCTCATCAGCTGGGCTTGCTCATTGTGAACTTGCCTCCAAATGCAAGCCTAGAAAAGCCTGTGAAGGCACACGTGTTCCCACAAAACCCCAGAACTGCTCCATCTGACAGAGCTGCCTTATTTTCCTCGAAGATTCAGACAAGTCTGAAAATCCTTTCTTTAGTAGAGGTTTTTCCCCAAGGTTGGGAAAACCAATAACATCCTCAATTCCAACCATCAAGCCTTGCCTATGACCGCCTAGCCCATGTCCCTCCGTGCCACATCCACCCATTGCTTGAAAACCTCCAGGGACAGTAACTCCACCATCTGCACGAACAGCCTGTTCCAAATACCTCACCACTCTTTCTGAGAATAAATTTTTCCTAATATCCAACCTTTCCTAACACCCATGCGCACAAACTACCTAAAATAATTTAACTGTATTAACTCCTTGGTAAAATTATCACGCAGGATTAACCAGAGAGCACTGACTGCAGGTGAGGATGCATTGGCTTGTGAGTGGTTTGTCAGGGATGCTGAGGCATGGTGCAACTGCTGATCCCATTTTATTAATCAGACCAGTGGCTCATAGTAAAAAACTGAAATCCGTCTCCAACACTGGCATACATGGGAAAAGCTCACACATTTGTTTTATTTCAAGTAAAACCCACAGTAGTTCTCTTTGTTTGTTTGTTCCCACCCCCTCCCCAAACCAGACAGCATGTGGCTTATGAGCCCCTCTGACAGACGCAATAAAGCCCCTGCCAGACCTGATTGATGGCTGCACTAGGAGCTGCAGTGAAGGTCACACTGTGTTCTCTATTTGCAGCTGCTCCTGGGAAGAAACGCTGAAGCAAAATAAAATCTGGACCTGCTAATTGCTAATAATGTGGGAATTCCTTCCTTCCCTTCCCTTATCTTCTGCTCCATGTTTGGACAGCAGCAATGCCATAAGCACGTGCAACCGATGAGGGAGCAGGTAAGTTTGAAAAAGATACTTAAACATATTTGAATGGAGAAAAAACATCCACCCACAGCAACCAAATATTGAGCCTTCATACACTGGAGGGCAGTTCATAACAGTAGTTGAGCATGAAAGAAGCATACTAAAGAGCTTTTACTATTCGCTTCTCTGCAGAACTGAGATAACAGTACATGTTCTCTGTGTAAGAGTGCTGTCCCTGATAACGTGAATCCAAGAATTAAGCCACTTTCCCAAAGTCTCTTTATTTTAGATGAACAAAGCAAATACGCTCACTGAAAGTGGCTACCAGTGCAGACTGAATTCAGTGAGACAGAACATCAGCCAGTGATGTAGAAGGACACCAAGATCTTGTTTTCCATAAGTGTTTGGAAGTGGTTAGGAAAGTGATAAGAGACTTTGGGGATTTCACAAACATGATACGATGACAGTCCCATAATGAATAATATATATTCAGTCCAACTCATGGCAATTACCTCACATACACAAAATGCTGTGCTCTGTGGGGGTAAAAACCTGTTATCTTTGAGACACCATCTAGACTGCAGATTAAATCTGAAATCACTTGAGCACACTTTTTTGGCACTTATTAATGGGAGGCTACATATTTAGTCAGCATTTTGTCAAGATTTTGGCGCAATAAAGACATAACCAACAGCTGTCCTCCAAAGAGACAGCTATTAGCACTCAACTCAAAAATACATGAAGGCAGAGAGATGCTGGCATCAGAAAACTCCAGATACTAAAAAAGAAAACCCACCCACCACCATCACCACAAAAAGAATAATGCAGTGATTTTTTAAATGTTTATTTCTCTTTCAGTTTAGGAAAAAGGCTTCAAGAAAATAATCCTATGCAGTTCTGGTTACTTTATTGACAAGCACACAACACTGACTTTTAAGATACCACTACATCTATACAAAAACAAACCTGTAAAACATCCTCTTAGGAATTTCATTCCCAGATTTCTTGATAGACAGTGTTAAAACTGTCTATCAAGGTCTAAAGTGTTGATTCACCCTTTGCTCACTGTACTCTCCTAGAGATGCTCTGAGAGGAATATGATCACTTTTAGTTCATAGTGGCAGCGTTAAGGATACTCAGGAGCTCGAACAGCCAAATCTCACTACATGTTGTATGTCATGAGCAAATGTAAAGAGAGCTGAACGGTGTAACTGGAAGGGATGAATGATTTTTTCAAGAGTTGACACAGAGGGCTCGAGTCTGAGTAAAACCACAATAATGCAGAGTAAACTGTATATGAGTTTGGATGCAAAGTCCTTGCATGTCACATGCAAGACAGAGATCTCTTGCAAATGAATACATAGCACATCCATTCTTCCTCCTCGCACCATCCACACCACACAAAGAGCCCAGCCTTGAACAAAGCGCTTAACCAAACGGGCCCCCATTAACAGGGCTCTCACTGACAGAGGTATCAGATATGAAACTTCTGAAAATGGGCGGAAATTAAATTGGCTGACTCCAGATTGCACAAAGCAGCCTGGAAACACCGGCTCTTTGTCCTGAGGCAATGTCTCGGGGAAGTCTGCAGTGAGCAGCTGGGCAAGACAATCCCTGCTCTGACCTTACCGCAGGTTCCCTTTGCACCACTGAAAGGAACACCACAATTAGTCACACGTGTATGAAATTACGACCCCAGAGACCTTTCCAATCCTTGTATCTACAGATCCACCTGCGAGCCAGGAACAGCATGCAACACTTGGAATTTTGCTGGCATATTTCCTGGGAAACACTGAGCAGTTCCGCGCTTCACCAAAGGCAGGGGATGTCTGCTCATTGTTCTGTGAGCAGCCTTGTCACTGTGATCACAGTGTGTTCAGACACACAAAGAAAACTGAGGATGGTTTTTTTTCAGAATCCATATCAAATTCTTCTGAGCCCCATCTGGTGCCCTATAGTCCCAGAAAGGCAGCACTGCTCTCCACCCAACTCTAATGCAGAATTCAGTCCTGTTCCACCCCAGTACTAAAAGGAAAAAAGGAATTGTTCGAAAGTAATGGAGCAGCTCTTCCCGTAGAGACCACCAGGAGGCATGAGGGTGACTAAAGGGCACTGAGTGCCCATATAGGAACGTGTTGATGGATGGGTTCATCTGACTGCCAAGCTGCTCCCTTGTACCACTACCCCAGCCCTTTCTGGGCAATAGGAGAAGAAGCCCCCCATAAAAGTGCCATTTCCCTACAGGAAATGGGTGGCCCTATAACACTCTGAGCAAACAGTGACAGCACCTGTAAGGGTGATACCACACTTTGGGTAAACACCTCTGAGAACCAAACTGAGCTGTGCTGTGACAGCCCAACCTCCAGGACAAAACAAAGAAGTGCACAAAGAACAAAAGAACTGCAAGCAGAGGAAGCTCCAGATTGCTGTACAACATTTAATCAGATCTTGCTTGCTTTGAGACCTATTATAGACAGACCT
The DNA here is from genome assembly GCA_016647715.1 of Pavo muticus. Taxonomy (NCBI): domain Eukaryota; kingdom Metazoa; phylum Chordata; class Aves; order Galliformes; family Phasianidae; genus Pavo; species Pavo muticus. Next base: position 1,249,163 of record JACDJE010000207.1, on the reverse strand, counting down.
CAGCTGAAAAGATCAATCCTTGCACAGGTCTGACACATAAACAGGCACAAACACAGCAACTATTAGGTGCATCAAAGTACTGGTATAGCATCTGTAGGGGAGATCTGCTAAACACTCTTCAAATTCCTGACATCTGTTCTGCCTGGCCTTTGGGACATGGGCACTCATTCATCCACTCCGTGTTTCTGGGCACGTGGATGTCATGCTTTTGGAGGATGCCCATCTGAATCCATTCAATTCCTCTGACTCCAGAGCTCGTCATACATAAAGCAACATCTGTTTAGCTGTTTATCCAGCTCTCTTTTGCCACTGATTGTTTTCCTACGGTCTCTATCTTTGCTAAGTTTCCTATATTCCCCCCACACAGATCCACACTGAGAACCGACCAAGTTAAAATCAAGTTTCCAAAAAAAACCTCTCAGTGGAAGAAATCAAAATACGTCGCTGTGAACTGAGCAGCCTTCTACCAATCACACGCTGCTTTTTAGTTTTAACCTTTCTGTTAAACAGGAAATAAAAAGGAGGGGGTCAGATGGAGAAGCCAATGGGATAGATCTGGAAGGATGGTTCTTTTTGCTTTTGCCCTTACTGAATCCAGGATTGTAACATGATGCAATCTCTCTGCTATGATGAAACAAGTTCAAATGGCAAAGTCTGGAGAGAGACCACCTCTTCCCACCCTAAAAGGCAGAAAACAACGAAACTCTCAGCTGTACAAAGCGGCAGCTCTCCCGGCAGCCAGGCTGCTGCCTCTCCCCGGGAAGGGATGCCGCTTTCGGTACCGCAGACGCCGGGTTTCCCTCCAGGGGATCTCCGCCGGGTTTTCGGTCTCCCGAAGCCCAGCGAGGACGGCTCAGGGCGGCGACGCGGGGCCAGGCGAGCAGCCGCCGCCGGATGCTAGGACTCGCTCACAGCATTTTCCACGTGCACCTCCCAGCCAAGAAACCGAAAGAGACTTTGTGCCGTTTGTCCGTCCCTGGGCTGGAATGCTTTCCAGCAGGCAGAACCTCGACAGAAAAATCCCTCGTCTCACCCAAACCCTTCCCCTCCCTCACCGCCCGCCGAGCTCGGAGGAGAGATGCTAACCCGGAGTGATACGGGACGGAGCGGGCGGAGCCCTCCTACCTGCGGGCCGTCCTGCCGCGACCGCGGGCACAAAGCAAACTCCGCGCTGCGCACAGCCGCGCAGCTCAGCCAGCAGCGCGCAGGCAGCGCCGCGCCAGGAGCAGGGGGCGGGCGGAGGCGGGCGCAGCGCGGCG